>JADRCD010208333.1:0-21607 GCA_019843815.1 Montemys delectorum | reverse complement strand
TTTTTCCATACTAATCCTTAATCCATGTCACTTTTCTGTCGTCTATATCGATACAGAATACCCTGTCCTGAAGCATAGAGGGGCTTCTCACTTAGAAGCAAGGGTCAGTTATTTATAATGATTTGCACTTGCCATACTAGCAGATTTTAACTCTCTTTATAAAATTTGTCACAAAAACAGTGCCATCTGTGAAATTGCTTCATCAGAAAACTGAAAACAACTGGACGCTTGTGAATCACTACAGTTAGGCATGGTGGTAATCCTAACACTTGGGATTCTGAGGCTGGAGAATCACTAGTTCAAGGACAGTACTTGGCACATAGTCAGACACTGTCTCAAATATAAACAAACTAAAAAAGTGAATTAAGTAGCTTTAAATAAAAAAGTATTTTTATCTTGAAGCTGGGCAGGGTGATACATGTCTGTAATCCTAGTATTAGGCATGAGGACCACTGAGTTTGTGATCGGTCTGGTTGATATAGTGAGTACCAGGTCAGATAGGGCTAAATCCCACAGTTACATTGTTGTTGTGTTTCAAAAAACTAGTCTCTCTCTCTCTCTCTCTCTCTCTCTCTCTCTCTCTCTCTCTCTCTCTCTCTCCCCCTCTCTCTCCCATCTCTCATCTCTGTTTCTCTGTCTGTCTGTCTCTCTCTCTCTCTTATATAATTCATCCTCCAGTCAATTGAAGATTAATTATTTAAGGCTGGAAAAAAAGCAAAGCTAAACCACCTTCTAAAGATTTACTAATCTGGGAACAGTATGTGCAGTGCTCTATTTGGGGGGTGCACAGTTGGATAAATAATATTGCTGTATATGCCTGTTTACTGATGATATTTTCATTCAAGTAATGATGATAGAATGGAGAAGAATCTTCCGGAGACAGCTGCCTTTATGACAAATGACTTATAAACAAAAAAGCACATTTGAGAAATAGAAATGATGAAAAGAGAGGTCCTTTGAGTATCACAAATAAAGGGAAACTAGTGTTTAAGAAACAATGGAAATGACTCTTATTGTAGATAGAATTTTGTGCTTTACTCTAGTATTAATATGTGATGATAATAAGCTGACATAACTTCTAAGTCCATTTGAAGTATGATGTTTATGTGCTTATTATATGGCTCGTTATGGTCAACTCCCAGAACCCTACCATGTTTCCTCTGCTTGTATCTGCCCTTGCTATTTTCTCTGCTTTCTGTAAGTGGAAATCAAGCAGGCTATTTCTCATCCAGGTTCACTGTTGTCCAGTCAACTGGACTGAAGAATGAAAACACTTTTGTTTTTGACTTTTCTTCAAGTGGGCTGGACGTCAAGTTTAGGAGAAGATTTTTGCCAGATTAAGAAACAACATATTAAACCTTTGCCAGGATATTTCCAGAACACAAGGGATGGAGGGGAGTTGGAACTAGTGGTTATGTTATTACATGGAAGATGCCAACAGCTGGATGAGACTTTGTTCTGGAAAGGCTAGGCAACATTTTTTTAAATTTAAATATAGAAATCATGTATATTTAGTTCTTTTCCTCAGCTCAAAAAAAACGGATGTAAAAATACTACTAGATCAATGTATTTCTACAGATTCAACTTCATGGGAGTGTTGGGTTTATACACTTACTTTGAACTGGCTAAATCTTGTTTGTTGCTAAAAATCATGAGTCGCTCAACTGCAGGATATTGAAGATGGTAAAATAATCATGACAACAATAATTCTGTTTTGCTGATGTCTATTTCTGGCAAACATACAGCTGCTATATACTTGTAAAAGTTATTCACGAACAGTAATCTTTTAAGATGTCTGTGGCGAGGACAAAACTATTTCTCTATATAGAAACATCCTACTAGTGTATTAATATGGAGAGAAGTCTATTGAGATGATGGTGTAACAAATAAACTATGCTCCTAGGAGGCCATCGTGTCTCCTTCTAACAGGTCTCCAAAAAGCTCATTTATCTGTTTAACATCAGAGATTTTGGAAAATTAATTATATAAGACATTATCGGGAGCTCCTTAGATTAGCCATAACTAGTAAAAACTTGAGTGTCAGATAGGTTTAAGGCTGTATTATGCTGCAATAGAAGTCTCCTAAGTCTTAGTCCCCAAACAAGACTGTTAGGTCTGGTTCACTGTGGTGGGTCTGCGTCAGGTTTTCTGTTTGGAGTCGGGCTGATTCTATGTTTGCAGATTTTTAAAGTCACAATTATAGGAAAAAGGAAGTCTTTTAAAAAAATTGCCTCTCAATGTATATTGCCCCAAAGCAATGGATATTATCTTGATGTACATTCCATTGGTTAAAGAAAATGCATGTCTTAATCCAATTACAAGGGGCAGGAAGTCCCATCTCACCTTGGGCTTTGTTGAAAAAACTTGAAATTAGTGAACAGGCTCAATAAGAATATTAAAACAAACAAACAAAAACTCCCCAAAAACCCAGGTACCACTTACTATTTCATAACTGAGTGAACAAGCAAAGATGTACGTGTGTTTATAACAATGAAAACAAAGATAATTTAATGGATAAACACAAAGGGGATTTTTATTAAATCTTTAAATACAAAACAATTGCTTTCTCCACATGTGTATTTCTTGGCTTTGTGTTTCTTTCTTCCACATAATTTTGCATGCTCCTCTGCCTTGGGGAGGGAATCAGGTAAGGTGCTCAATGTGCATTTGGCTCCAGCTGAAGATGTTGCTGTTTCAGGCATTCAGTACTGTCTTATTTGTGCCTGTCCTGGCACTGGGAATAGTTCTCAGAGCATATCCTATCAGGGGAAAATGTCAAAAGTTGATCAATATTCTGGGAAAAATATCCAAAGCATATATTTTAGAGGTATGTCTGGATCCATTCTTTTATGGTCAGGGGCCTTTTGAAAACAAAGTGGGATCCTCAGTTCAAATATTCTATATATTAACAATGTTTAGAGTCCAATTTCCCTTAAACTGAGCATAGTTGTCAACACCTGTAATCCCAGCACTTGGGAGGTTCAGGAAGATAGATACAAAACTTGAAGCAAGTTTGGGATATATATGTAGCAAGATTCTGTTCAGAAAAAATAGACAAGTGAATGGTCCCACAGTACTTTCTTCTGGATCATTCCACCTTCTTGGTGAAAATGATTACGGGAAAAGTTGATTCGGTGGAATGTTCTCATCTAATATGTTTGCCTGAAGTCTCATCTCTTCTTTCTGTTCTCTAGACATAGTGTAGCACCCTAGTAAGGAATCATAGGAAAGGCTGTAGGAAGGAGGACAGATCTGAGCTCTGGAAGGTTGTTGACTACATGATGCAAACCCTGAGTCTCAGGAAGACCGAAGTGACATGCTTGCTTTGAACAGAGGCCCCAACTCAGATTTTACAGGAATATATTTGTCTCTTCCTGCATTACCATTATAACAGAAGTCAGCACACCATTAAAAATTCTTTTTCATTAACAAACTCAAGAAGAAGATGTGCTTTGGGGGATGAAAGGTATGACAACCTTTTTGATGGAAATCCATCAGTTCTGTGATATATGGGTATCTTTCATGGAAAGGCATATTTTAATAAGATCTGGGAAAGTCCATAAACAGGTAGTTGTTCCTAAACTACCAAGTAAGTGGACTCAGTGTGAGGGAACTCAGTGTTAGAAAGTATTAATAGGTAAGTTAAGGGACAAATGATTACTTATGATTTAAATTAGAGAAAGCCACTTTTAAATGTTTGTTTTCATTAAAGAATCTCATTTTTGTAAAGCTTTCTACTAAAACTAGCCTTTTTTGGAAACTGCTATTGAATAGAAAGGATGAAATGGTTGAAAATAAGTCTCAAACTGAATGACACTTTGCTATAAACTTCACCATGAACAAAGTTAAACATTGACTTTTCTTTTGTGATGAAGGTCAGTCCCGTAAAACTATCTTTCTCGTTTCCTCTCAATGATTTCTTTCTTTGTCTTTTCCACAATTTCCTTTTGCCTCTTGCTTTTAGCAGACTCTTTGTTCTTTCTGGAAATCAGGCAAATATCATTGATGATCTCCTTCATTCTGCACAACGTAGACAAACTGAGTATCCTGTGAGCAAATGATTTCAGAGTGAAAACTCCACCCATTTATATCAACACATAGCTTTTATAGTGTTTCATTGGTTTTTTCTTCTAGGCAAACCAAAGAACCAATGATTCCAGAAACCATTTTTTATTATTTGGAGAAAATTTGTAACTGGAATATTTCCTGAAATAAGGAAACTTTAATCTGGAGCTGGGCATTGCATTTGTGTCGCTTAGAATTACTATTATGATAAGACTGTTGATAGTGTCAGTACTACTGACCATGGCTGCTTTTAGTTTGTAACATGCTTCAACATTGAATATATAGATCTGTTGATAATGGCATTTCAACAAATGATGTAACTCCTGCCATGAATAGAACACAGAGTAAAGCCACCTCCCCTTTTCTGTGCCTGATAGTTCATCAGCTAAAGCAGTGTTCCCCACTCCTAGGAAAGTGCTGTGTACAGTGCCCTGGCAGCCTTGGTTCCTAGGAGGCTGGTGAGTACCAGGACTAGCATTTTCCTGACCGGCACAGAGGCGATTGCTCTCTCCACATCGGTCAGTGATGATGCTGAGTATTAAAATGGATACTCCACAGAGGTTTGAGCCTGGAAGCTGGGTTAGGCAGCTGCTTGAGGTAATTAGGAATTGGAAGGCAATTTTCTAAAGGCATCCAACAAGAGACTAGAGCATCCACAGTAGGGGATGGCTCTAAGGATGACAGAGGACTTGCTGAAAAGCAGGCTAGGCTCCTGGGGAAACTGCTGCAAGTGTGTAAAAATAGACACTTGTAGCTTATGTTTAACTGCTTTTAGTTGAGTTACATGCTGTCAGATGATGTTAACATCAACACCAGATTCAGTGCATTGACGAGAGTTTGGAAAGTTTGGGTGAAAGGCTAAGTTACATTCTGGGGATACATTTTCCTGACTCAATCTTTCTCTCAGCTTCTGCTAAATTAGCACCTGAGTTAAGTTATGCAGGGTTTTTATTCTCTCTCTCTCTCTCTCTCTCTCTCTCTCTCTCTCTCTCTCTTAATTTTTGGTTTTAAAAATATGTGCTGACACCCTGAATTCTGAAAAGAGCCTGGAGGGGGCATTGGGGAGTCTTTTGACTATAGTATTATTCTTTTCTGACAATCCTGATAAGATTATCTTTAATACAGGTAAAACAAAAGAAAAAAAGTTCTATTTTTGTGTGTGTGTGATGTATAATTAAAATGCTAGAAAAATGCTAGGGTGGGCTGTGCATAGCTCAGTAATCATTTTTCATTGTCTTGCAATTGATGCTATATAGTCATTAAGGTGGCACTATATGGAGGACATTTATTTTTTTGTAAGAGCTCCTTCCCTTGGGTGAGAGTAGGGCTCTCTGTCACAATGAAATATGACAGGAGGTGGGTTCAAGCCTTTTGCTGCTCAGGGAGACATCCACAGAAAGTCTATTAGTGCGGCAGTCTCCTGACCTGGAATACTCTAGTGGTTCAAATCCTGACCCCCTAGAGAGCAACTGTCAATGGTAATAAATCCAGCTCTACTGTACAGCGTGAGTACATTTCCATGAGAGTTTCCAGTTCTGTGCACCTCAGATCTGATGGGTACCATGTCTCAGAGGTTGGGGATGAATTCATTGAGTTGCCTTCACCCAAGAAGAATGGAAGCTATTCTGGCACATATGATAGTTCAACACACCCACTTAGGAAATCCAACAAAATAAAAACAAGTTATGTGTTACAAGGGATAACTGTTTCATGGATGGTTACTAGATCTTACAAAACGGGATTTCTTAGAAATGCAATGACCATGACCATGTATGTCAGATGTGAGGCCACCCAGTGTTACTCTACTTCATCCTCAGGTAGGCAGTGTTGTTGTTTGTAACTGCTAGCTAAGACCAGCTAGGTCCTTACCTTGAGGCTCTACTGACAATGTAGAACGCATCTTTTAAGGTTTTCTAATTGGTGGCTCAGCCAGATTTTAAACTAAGTTTAAAATCCTTATATTGGCATAGTCTGTCTGGTCTCTGCTCTTCACACATTTCTTGCTTTTAGTACATCAATACAACACAAGCTGGTGCAAGTAGATTCCCCATGACCTGTACAAAGAGCTTAGGCCACTGTTTCTCAACCACAGCCATCATTTCCCTGCCTGTCTTTCCTTTCAGTACTCAGATGGGAATATCCTTGATGAAGGACCTAAATCTTATTTATCTTGTCTCTGTAACACCTAGTACAGAGGCTGACTGTTAAAATACACTCAGAAAGTAAATATTTGATGGAACAAATGGGAGTTAAACATCTGAGCAGAATGTTTAGTAGGAGGAAAGAGGAAAAGGGAAAAGCTGAAAGCCATTCAACAACTCTTATGCCATATGAATGACTTACTAGAAACGGCTTCTATGAGCTAGCTAAGGCCATTGACCTGAGTCTTGCTGTGGGGACCTGGCCATGCAAGATGGGAAAAAGAATCACAAACAGCAGCTCAGGGACCTTGAGGGAAGGAGAGGCAAGGAGAACAATCAATAGGTATCTCTTGTGGCTGCTGTTGTAAAGGTCCCTCTGTTAGGCTCTAGAGTAAGATTAGAGAGGGCCGCCATCTTGTCATTATCAGAAGCAAAGTGAAATTGGAGCTTAATGACATGAGTGTTCAAAGGGCAGTGGGAGAGAGAACAATGTCATTAGAACAGGTAAGAAGGGGGCCTGTGAAAGGGGCACTTTTAAAAGCCGATGGTGCACTGAGACTAATAGATTTAATGGGCATGGTAAATAGGGTGAGACAAGGCCTATTGTGCGGTGCTCAGCCAACAGTGTCTCTCAGAGAATGACGGATTAAAGGAGGGGGGAGGGTGAAACTGGAGAGTTGGTGAAACAAAGAGGGCACAAGAAGAAGGAGAAGCAGTGGTAAGGAAGGAGTGCAAGTGAAATTGCAGGGGGAGTTCTTTAGTCAAGCCTGTGAAGAAAGGAACTGACTAATCAGCACAAGAATAACTCACAATGACAATAGTCATTGATGAGGTGGAGTGGAATGTGGCTATCCGATATAGCATATCATAGATTAAGAGAATGGGAGAGTAACTTGTCTAAGCCTATGCAGGAGTAAGTTTAAAGCTTAGCTCTTCCATTTCAATGTATGTTTTATCTGTCCATCTCTTCATCATCTATCTGTCTGTCTATGTATATGGATACATAGACATGGATGTACAAATCTTGGTTTACACATGCAGTTTAATGAGAAACTTAAGAAGAATCCAGGGAAGATTTCCATAATGTCCTTCCATAGCAGGCTTTATTTTTCACAAACTGAACTGTCAGACAGTTTTGTTTCCTGCTATAAACCCACTGCCTTTAAGAAGTGTATGGAAGCACATGCTCATAGCCATGGTCCTGTAACCCTGATAGACAGAGGCCACTGCTGTCAGACTCTCCTTTTCCATGATTTTCCTATAGCAGCTCTAAAGAGCCTTTGTCTTTCATGAGTACTCTTATGTTATTTTTCTTTCTTGGGAATGCTTTAGTTATATTCCTGTCGTTAAGTGTCATAGAAACAGCATATTGGACTTTGTTATCTTGGGCTCCTGAAGCTTAAGCCAAAACCTAGATCCCTGGGTTTGGGTATCATTGAAGATACAGGGGCCAGTAAGATGGCTCAGCTCCTAGAAGTAAAGTATGTAATGACCTAGGTTTGATTCCTGGAAGGAAAAGACTGACTCCTGAAAACTGCCCTCTAACCTCCACATGAGACACACATGTATTCTTCCTCTCATGATAATAATAATAAATAAAAAAAGGTTAAATTTAAGGAAAAAAGATCCATTCAACTATAGGGAATAGACCACTGAACTTCAAATGGTATTAATGTGTTTTATAAAATGTGGTATAGTTTGGGGGTAGGGGTGGCAGGTCGGGTAGAAGACATGTTAGTGGGTCTAGCCAAGGTGTCCCCCTGAACAGCCAAGTCCTGGGACAGACCTAGTCTGAAGATTTATTGGTAGGAAGGGAAGAGAACCTGGAAAAAGAGTAAAGGTAGAGAAAGGGGAGGAACAGAAAAGGACAAAAAGAGAGAGGAAGAAGAGAGGAAGAGGTCTGCTGGGAACACAGGGGAGAAAGGGAGGGGCAGGGGGAGGGGATAGGGAGAGTAAGGAGAGGGGGAGGCGACAGTGAAGGGTAGAGGGGGGGAGGGGAGGAGGAAGGGAAAGGGAAGAGAGCACTTCCCACTTATAGCAGTCCTTCTTATATGCCTGGTTGGCTTGTTTCTGGCAGGCAGCACTTGCTAGGTAGCTGTTGGGCGGAGCCTAGCAGAATTGCCAACAATGAGCAATGAGTAAATGAAGTAGTTTACTGGCAAGACTACAGGACTTCTTGTTAGGGTACATTAAGGTTAATTATTACCTTTAGAGGCACATTAAAAACTGTTCTTCACATTCCTTTGCTTCTGTTGATTTCTTTTTTTCTCTTTGGCTCCTTTCTCTCCCTTCCTTCCTCCCTGTCTCCCTCCCTCCCTCTTTCCCTTCTTTCTTTACTCCATCCCTTACTTTCCTCCTTCCTTCTTTTGTTTTTGAAAAGGTCTCTTGTAATTCAGGCTGGCCTCAACCTCCCTATAAACTAAGAATCACCTTGAACTCCTGGTCCTTCTCCCAGCACCTCTAAGGTCTGGGATCCCAGGTGTGGTAAGTGTGCAACACTGTGTCCAGCTTTGCTAGTGTTGACTTACTGTTTGTGATTACGGATACACAGACTTCCCGCCTTGCAGCTTAGTGTCTCTACTTTGATACTTTAGGTCCAAGAGTTACAAGGGAAGGTAACAAATGTATTCTTCCAGGAATGTTTCTGTTTGAGAGTAAAAGACCTCTTCCCACAGCCTTCCTCCTCCACATCCCTGAGGCTCCCTATGGAGTGACCTATCACAGTTTTTGTTGTTAAACAAGTATCTATCTGACAAGGGGGAAAGAGAATACCATCATTTGCTGAAATCAAACATGACTTAGTTCCTAAAGCTTCGAAGAATTCTTTCTTCCCTCTGTGCAGCACATGGCTTTGGATCCCTGAATAAACTCTGACTTCTTAGCAAGAAAGGAAAAGAAGAGACACACATTGGAGGGCTTGACAATTACTTTAGATCTGGCAACAATAGTGATCACTGGAAATGTTGTTTACTATCTAGCCACCTCAAATGTGTGAGTAGCTTCATACTACTTGTGAGTAAGGCACTGTGTCCTGGTGAATATAAGCTAATATTGTGATTATTTAGGTAATCAGGTAGAAGTCAAGATCTATTGAACTTTTTCTTAAATACTGCTAGACCCAAGATATGCTCTTGATTGGTTATCTTTCAAGAACTTGACTCTGACTCTGCTTTCAAAGTAGGGAAGGAAATTAAATTGGAATTGTGAGTCTCCTGTAAATGAAAATCTGGCACTGATATCTTTCTTCTTATTGAAAGAATGGTAGCATTATGACTTAAGGAGTGAACTGTCAGTTACCACTTAACCATCATAAAACCAATTACCTATCAAGTATGGCTACTGTTTATTTAACGATTGATTACCTGCTATAGTCTAAACATGTATTATATCTTTTGGTTTTCTCATCAGTTTTAAAAAATAAATAGCATAGTTTCTATTTATTGGAGGAGAGATTGGGTCCTATATAAGCTAATTTGGCTACTAACTCCAAGAGAGAATGGGACATATATCATGAAGATTAAGAGACATGATAGTTATTAGACCAAACCCTGTCTTCACCACTTACTGTGATCTTGGCCAAGTTGCCAAAGTCTACTTTGTAGTTTTTTAATCTATAAGATGGGGACAATAATTGTACTTAACTCAATAATTATCAACTATTAATGATCACAGCTTAGTGAGCAAATGTGGCTGGACTGGAGTGTTGCCCAGTCAGCTGCAGCTGCTTTTTCCCTTTCCCAGGCTGCCCCCAGGGCCTGCCTGTATAAACAGTGGCCTAGTGGCCACAGGAGTTTTGCTCCATTGAACACTAGGGAAGCATACTTTTCCATGAAACATGTTTAGCTTACGGGTGAGAGGAGGAGGCATGAAAAATCTTCCTTCCCCATGTGTTCCATAGTTATTTTAGTGGCTTTCCATCTTGCTTATAGAATAGTCATTTTGAGAAACTATAAATCCAGAGTTATTTATTTATTTATTTATTTATTTATTTATTTATAGAATCCCCTATACATGCCAAGCAATTTTGGCTAGCCAAGGCTCATGGGGATTGAGCTATCCTAACCTCAGACATGCTATTTTAGCTCAGCAACTCATTGCTCAGTTATTGCTAAATCTTTTTCTAAGAACCATAGAAGTAGTTATTTTCTTCTTTTTTTTTAAATCTCTGTTTCCATGTAGGGTTTTAAACTTGCTGTTATTTCATTTTGATTGGTTTCTCAGAAGTATTCTGGGTTATGCCAGTGGCAATCTTACACTATTACCCCTCATTAACAGCATCCTTTCAAGGTAGACCACTTCGTACTCAGGTTTAGCTGCAGACCGCAGAGAGACAAGGCTGTTAGCCATTTACTCCTATGTAAGATCCCTACACTATTTTTCCCCCTTTGGAATGTGGGAGGTGATGTCCCAACCATATGGGAGAGCAAATGCAGGTAAAAAAGAAGCAGCTCTGGAGCTTCCTCTAGCACTGGGCTTGCATCTGGGCTGGGAAAGAGCAGCCTTCGCCTCCTGTTCCTGTACCACCCAACCGTCATCTTTCACATCCTTCTTTATCCCTTGTGACTGCCTTGGATAACACTCCTAGACAACACCCCCTTGACAATTCCATTTATCCTTTCTCAGACTTCTTTACTTAGTTTTCTACACTCTCTGCCTAGATATCTAGTCCTGACATCTAAAATGTCTTCTTGGAAAGCTGTGGGCTGTTCCCTGGGGTTCAGTTCTGTTCTTCTGAACTTTGTGCACTGTCCCACTTGACCCCTCTTAAGTGTCCATATGACATTCCTGTGATCCATCCAAGATCAGATCCTGGCCCTACACTCTCGACTTTTGCTTGCTATTTAATTCTTGGGATTGAACTGTGTGTGATGTTTCCTGGGCCTTTCCCCCCCGCCCCCACAACTTACAACACCATGGGAATTCAAGATTCCTACTTGGTAGTCCAGATTTTTCTGTTTTCCCCTTCATTCTTCCCTATAATCAGAGTAGACAACCAAGCTGCCGTAAGTAATGATGCACAAGAATCAGATGTAGAAAAAGCTTCAGGTCCTGTCAAGAAAGGGAAGGATCTTGTAATTCATTGTAATGCACCACACTGTCATTCTATTAACAGTAATAGAATTGCTTATTTTTGTTTATTGCTTCACCCACTTCTGTGACACTTTGGTTACGCCAGGTGTCTAATTATTATTCAGCCTCTTGTGCAACCAGTTTGCCTCTCTGGGTTGTCAAGCCTTGGAGGAGATTTCTACCTAGCATCCAACTCACTTCCCAGTATATTCCTTTTCAGGCCACGTTTGTGTTGCTGCTGAACCTTGAGGGCACAGAAGAGGAAGGTGGCCAGGCCTTTCGTGAACAGGACTCCAGCCTGAAGCCTGCTGAACACATCTAGGCTACTCCTCAGCTGTCTCAGAAGGTTTGTGGTTACCTGGGTGAGCTCATTCATGGAGATAAATCACTTTTCTTTAAGATCAAGGTCCAGTGGATAACTTTGAGGCTGGTACAGCCTGCTGCTCATCAGTTCCCTGAGTTCATTGTGGCCTGACTCTCATTCTTAGGTCTTGCTGACTCTGAAGTACATGCCTTCTGTAGCATCTTGAGCTGGGCCTCCATGTGGCTAATGTGATGTTTGATGGTTTTATCTGAATGCATTTTTTTTCCAAAGTGATTTCAATTCCCACTAATCTAAGCTTGAATGTCCTGGGTTTGAGGTTCATGGTGTCAAAGTAATCCTGTAGTTACTATTATGACTATTCCTGTTTAATTCTATATTAAAATTAAAAAAAATAAAACAAGAAAAAAAAGAGAGAGAGCCAAACACATTTTAAGAAACTCACAAACACCTTGTAAAAAGTCAACTTGTAAAATCCCAGCTGTTGAAGTAGTATATTTAGCAACTTTTTATACCTGCGCAAGGCATGGACACACGGGTACGTGTGTGTGCACATGTTTTGGATTCATTTCTGTCAGAAAAAGAATGGTCAAGGACAGCTAGCCGAGGGTCTGTCTATTACGTTTCCCTTCTGTGACCATCCCATGCTGAATGGATATTCTGGGAAAGCTGTTTCACTTTTTTTTTTCTTTCAAATCTTAGTCTCTCGTGTCTAAAATATGAGGATATGACCATATGCTTCTCAGGACTTGCTCCAGCTCTCCCTTTATGATTCATTGTCAATAATATAGAAGCGTCGTGAACAGCCTATGTTCAGAAGATGCTGCCTGGACCCAAAATAAAGTCTGATGACCAGTGGCTATGGCTTGCCCCAAGAAGAACAGAAGAGGGATGTGTATCTACTCAGTGCTATATACAGAATCGCTTGCTTCCACCTCTGATTCATGTGATGAAATCTATTCCCATTGTGGTGCTATTAGCAGCTGAGGATCTTTGGCAAAAATGATTATAGCAAGCAGGAAGGGCTCTCAGGAATGGAGTTAAATCTTTATTAAAAAGGCCAGAGAATTCCTTTTTTTCTACTATCTTTTGAAGATACAACCAGGAATACCTGTTCATGAACCAGGAAGCAGGTTCATAGCGACCACAGAATCTTTCATGTCCTCGGTTCCAAATCTGTGGGAGATTAGTTTCTATTGTCTTACAAACTCCCTAGTCTGTAGTATCTTGTTGCTGCTCCAACAGGTTGAGGCACCTAGCATTGAAGATCTCTTACTTCTTCTTCCTCTGGCCCTACTTATGCTCCACAAATGCATTTATGCCCCCCCTCCCCATCTAGTTCATTTACCTGTTCATTCAGTTCATCCATTTGCAAATATGTTTAACCAGAACCTGCAGAGACTTCCTTCAGCCCAGTTTCCCAGCAAGTGAAGGGATGGGTTTGGGCTAGGTGAAGTCTCAGGTGTCTGGCAGTACTTACAGTCTTGAACTCCATGAAGACCATCCTTCTGCGAGCCTGTCAGGATGGAGAGTGTATCCAATCCTTCACCCCCTGTGCATCCGTTCTGCCTACAGGTGCACTGTTTTTCCTGCATATTCTCTCAGATGGCAGTGGAGGAAAGAATGAGGTAACTGCCGAGGACTGGCTGCCAAAGCCTTATGTGGGAAAACAGTTTTCCAGAATTGATATTTCTAGGAATGATTGAAGAAGAAAAAAAAAAAAAAAAAGATGCAGCTCAACTTGGCAAGGTTAACAGCACAGGCTGTAGGCTCTTGGGCTCAGCTGCCAGCGTGACCTAGAATAAACCATCTTTGCCTGACGGGACACCTGGCAGGAGTTTAGGGTATAGAATGGCCTGGCCTGCAGGCTGCATGGACGACATGAAGAACACAGAGAACGGGAGCATGGCTGAGAGGACATGATGTCTCTAGTGGTTACCAGGAGCTGGGGATGACTGCCATTGTCTTCAGAGTTGTGGAAAGTTATGGGGCCTGCTCTAGGAGGACAGCAGGGGTGGCCAATTGCTGACCACCTTCTTTCTGGGTTCCTTTGTGTCTGATTTGTGCCTCTAGGAGAAGAGCTCCCCATCATGATTTTTCTGGAGACTGGTCTCTCCTATGGACTGAGCTATCTGAGAAGTTTCTCCTCTTTTACTATCTTATTAACATTTTCTTTTGTATTACCCAACTTTTTCACTTCTAGTGTAAGTTGTAGCTCATGTAGATGGAGAATTTGAGTGTGATGCCTTGCCCTTAGAACTGGATGCTCTTAGGTTTCAAGCCTTGGACAAATGGATGAGGAGGACACATCACATCAAAGTGGACCTGACTGTCAGGTTACCCTTGCATGCTTCATGGCCATCCTGGATGGCATACCTTGCTCCCTACCCTAAATTCTCCAGCCCAGGGTCTGGGCTGCCCTTCTGTATATAGTCCAACCATTTGGCTACCTGGTATTTTTTCATCTCTCTCTTTTGGGCCTCCTGGATGATGCACCTGATTCTCCTCTTTCCATTCTCCGTTCATCTCCTCTCTCCTAACATGACCCAGCATAGTCTGTCTGATCATGCCCATTCTGTACTTTCCCAGATATCCCTGCATCTGTCTATCTATGCTCTCTTGCATATCTATAATAAACCTTCTCTTATCTAGGAGAAGCACTCTCTATCTCCCTCTCTCCCTCTCTTCCTCTTTCCCTCTTCCTCTCTTCCTTCCCTTCCTCCTCTCTTCTCTCTCTCTCTCTCTCTCTCTCTCTCTCTCTCTCTCTCTCTCTCTCCCCCCCCTTTCTTTTTTGTCATTCAGATACCAGTAGGGCTAAACAGTGCTTCCAGGATAACACATCTGGCTCCTCTCTTCTCAGAGGAAAGCACCATCCTGAGTTTGAGTGGGAGATTTCATAACTTCTGGCAGATTTCTGCCATCTTTACCTTCCTAGTACGAAAAGGCAAATATACACTTAGTATGAACAGAAGACTTTCTAGGGGATCTGAGGAAGGTTCTGTTATCAATTTTGTCAATCAATTTTGCTAGTTATTGAACTACTTTCTATGCTTATCTCTTGTTTTCAAAAGTTTCAAACCCACCAATAATACTATACAGCACGTCCTCCCCATCTTTTATGGAAAAGGTAAATGAAGTATTTGTCATCCACAGGATCCACATGGCTTGCTGCGACAGCAATTGTTCCTTTGCCACACACACATTCTTGGGCTCCTGGCCATCCTTCCTGGTCTCCTGGCAAAAATGTATTTTCAGAACTTTTAATATGGTGTAATCTTTATGCCCCTGCCCCAGGCATATTTGCCCAACCTTATTATGCCACATTTCAGTTGATTTCCTCTTTTTTGTTGTCAAGGTTTTTTTTGTTTGTTTGTTTGTTTTTTTTTTTTTTTTGCCTCCAGCTGCTGGAGACATACACCACTGTAATCATAAGAGCAAGACTGATTTAGCTGATAATTCATAGAACAATATGGCACAGTCATCTCCTCTCGCTCAGGTCTTTTCTATTCAAAATGCAAGTCCTGAGAAGTCATGGATTTGCAGAAGTTTCCTGGTCCAAAAGTTTGTGCAGCCTGCATTGGGACTTTTTTTCTGTGTATATCTCTTAGATTTTTCCTTTATTGTTGCTCCTTTTCTTAAATATATCTTTTCCCCTCTGACTGCCTGACATTGTGTCCCCCAGCTCCCACGGTTTTAGGAGTAAGTCAAACCTAGCGGACTTCTTATCTCATTATTATAAAGTTTCCTGGCTTTTGATTAGAATGAATATGATATTAAGATAACCCAAGCACTCTCTTCCTTGGCACTGCTGCTGTGGGTTTGCATACACTAATCCTGGGGACCCCTCAGTTTGTCTTCCTCCAACAATAAGCTCTGCAGAACCCTCTGCATTTCCTCTACACTGGCCAGTCTCCAGGAACCATTTGTCTCTTCCTACCCGTGGACCACCACCTACTTAGGTTCTAACCAGTTTCTTGGATATAAATTGTGTAGATGGCTTACAGTGCCATATACATATGAATGTGCCAAAGGTTGTACATTCTTTGTTAAAATATAAATTATTACTCAAATATACCATAATCCTGTATATGGCTTATAGTGTCATACATGGATGAATGTGCGTTCTTTGCTAAAGTAGGAATTATTTCCTTTGGGTTAGAATCCCTCTCCCCTAATCCCCCTCGTGTGTGTGTGTGTGTGTGTGTGTGTGTGTGTGTGTGTGTAAGCCATCTATTTGTAAGCCATACTGCAAGAAGACATGAAAATCTTATTTTCTTTGACTATTTCACTGAAGATATAATTTCAATACCTTTTGCTAACCTTATCTCTTCCTTCTACACAATGTATTTTCTCTGAATCTTTCCCGAGCATCTCCATAAGTCATGACTTTAGTTTTCCTTTCAAAATTTATCAGGTAATACTACTATTAAATTCACCATAGAACCAAATATTTGTGAACATTTTTTATTCATTGTTGCCTACAGAAGTCTTCTAAGATATATAGCAAAAGTTTAAAAAATATAAATTAGGTCCTAATGCCTATCTGATTTGCTTAAGATCTGATTTTGAGAAAGCCCAAATTATTGTATAAGAAGAAAAGAAGATAGAAGAGGATGAGAAAAAGTTGTGGCCATTGACTTCCTGTCTGCCTGCACTAGTACATTAGCCCTTATCAAAGTTGGAGAAGCTGGTAGGACACAGCCATTGTAGGTACAGGATCGATACCTGGCAAGCAGCCTGAAGGTCAGATAAAGTACTTAGGCAGGCAGTTTGCCAGGCTAAAAAGATGTCAAGAAAATCAATTAACTCTAAAGAAAGAGTAGCGAGCTAACTAAAATCCCATTTTGAAAGACTCTGTGTTTCAGAGGAGTTTATATGCATTCACAGTATCTCTACATCGTCCATAAAATTACATTTGATAAGCAATTAAAATTTTATCCTTGGGTCACTGGAGGTCAAGTCACAAAAGATTGTAAACACCCGCACTATCCTAGATTAGAAACAACTGCAAAGGAAGACGATTTAATCAGGTTCTTTTCAGGGTATAAGATTACATAACTTTCGATTAATTTGTTCTTTTTCTATATTGATTATTTTCTGTGTGTTTCAAATGCTAAAGATGTCCTTGCTCTTTGAGTAGTGACAGGCAGTGTGGGCACTGAGCATGGCAGTGATGCCAACCAGCTAGTTGACTTAGTAAATTATAGTCATCTGCAGTCAAAAAACAGAAGGGGAAAAGCAGGACTGGTTACTTTGGTAATTTTTTTTTTCCATCGGCAGGCAAATAGAAGAAGCATAGTGCTCACTGTGTGAAAGGCAGAGGAATTCTAGCTATTTGTTTACTAGTAAAACCTTTTTTGTTATTTATATAGTCCCTTTTCTGTCCTGGAGACCTTGTGGCATATTTGGGTATAAATAACATGATGATACTCTATTTATCCCCATGTCTTGTGATTTTCCTGGTATTGTTACCTAAGACTGCCAGATAACTGGAAGTACATATTTTTCGGCTTCAGGGAGATCTCGTCCAGTCTGGTGGGGAAAATAATACTTAGGTATTTTAATGCCTTGATTCTCAAAATTTATTCATAGAGGATAGTCATTAAAGCGGTGCTAAGGACTCTGAAGATTCTGTGATGAGCTAAACAGATTTCTTGCCTGCTTTGTTGAAGCTTACAGACAAAGGTGAAAAGTATAGAAGAGTTGAGTATATAAAGACTGCAGAGAAGAGGGGAACAGAAAGGGCATTCCAGGGCAAGAGTACAGCACACACAGAGGTTCTCAGAATGTCTATGTTTTTAAACTTTTCTGTTTTCATCTGTGTTAATAACAGGACTATAAAAGAACATTAATGATAATTGGCACTTTTGGAAATTAAAGATTTTTTTTTTTTAGGCAAATCTCATTTGGCCAAGGATGGTCTTATACTCTAGCTCCTCCTGTCACTACCCACTGCTAGGATTACCATCATACTTTACTCACTCTACCTTGAAGATGAACCTGTCTTTCAGCTGGTGCACACCCAGGGCAAAGAACAACTCCTACTCATGCAGTGACTGCAGCCCCGCCCTCAGTCCTCTTGTTTACCCAAGGCAGATATAGGGCATCAAGTTTCCTGCATGTGTGAATTTTAATTGTGGTTCTCAACACCAATCAGCTGCCCTCACGGGTGCCTACTTCTGCTTAGTTCTTTACCTGTTATATTTTGACTCTCAATTGAGACTGTTAGCTCCCTTGACTAAGAATAATTGTTATAAAGTCTAGTGTTTTCTTCTGCCAGTACATGGCCACCCTGCCTATCTCACATACCGATAAACTGACAGAAGAGTAGACTATTGTAGCATAGATGCTTCAGTCCTGTTATAGCACCCTGTTAGGAAGCCTTACTCTGATAGGATAAATGGATTATTTTATTGATAATAATTACTACAATTCCCTTTGATGTACAAACGCATCAGACAGCCTGCTATTTATCTTAATCATTATTAGCATATATTTAAAACCATAGGATTTATAGCTCAGTGGCCTTGGCTCTATTGATTTCTTGCTGTGTGAAATTTGAGAAAGTTATATGAGTATTCTGGACCTCAGTTTTCTTATCTGGTGATTGGACACAGGCAGAACTATCTGTCAGGGTTCCCATGAGGACTGATTAAGTCACTATATGTGAGACATCTGCAGCATTGGCTGTCACTTTGTAAACTCTTCCTTAAATATTAGCTATTAGGTGATGGAACTCAGATTTGAACTGAAGTCTTCTGCCTGAGCTTTATTATCTATTTCCCCCTAGTCTCAAAAGGCAGGGGGCTGTGAATAATCTGTCAGTCACTATCTTTGGATCAGATCCTGTCACGAAGGTCAGAGCAAATGTTGCATTTTTCCAGGGCGGTAAAATTCAATCGGCTAACTGTGAAACGGAGAAACAGAAACATACATGGCAGTCCTCATGTGATTTGTAAAGCTCAAAGTATTTACTACTTATACAAAAAACACGGGCTGATGCTATGAGATCTTGTTCTGCTTTCTCCATAATGTGTGGTTTAAGGATACTATATTAACTCTGGTTCTTTATAATTATAATTATAACATTCATGTGACAAGGCTGTGTAAAGACTGACCAAGATCTGCTACGAAAAAGCTATTTAACAGCCTGTTTCTGACATTAACAGGCACCTGTTATATGTCACCTTCATTCTTCCTTTTGTTAGTTAGAGTTGAGGTACTGAAACTATTTTTATATTGGGCTTTGGGGCTAGATGGCCTGGATGCTATGCTGTAACTTATTTGTTGTATACAAATTGGGATTATATATATGGCATGGTTTTGTCAGCTGCAGATCAGTTTTTGCAATTGTATGATGTTTGGAATTCTGGGAACTTTTCAGAAGATACATAAAGGCTGGAGCCAGTGAGTCCTGGGCTGGGGGTGGTTGTTAGTTCTTTAGGGACATTGGTTGTGGTTTGTTAGTAGCTGTGGTCAAAGAAGAAACAAAAGGAAAGAAATTAGATTCAGGGATTTTCCTAATTCCTTTCTCCCCTTTCCCCTTGTTTCTCTCCTATCTAGTGTTAGGAGTTGAACCTGCAGAGCAGGAGTTTGGGGGTGAGAGGTAGGGGAAAGGGTCTGAAAGAAGAACCTACAAAGTAGCAAAGACCCGCTACATATGTTACTCTCAGTAAACACTGTGCTGAAGGCTTCTGAACCATCATTTACCAAGATGAAAGAATGTTTGGAAAGGGCTGCTGATGGGAAGCAGCTGTAATTTGGCCGTTTCAGGATCCAAGTCCGTCACTCAGTTCTGTACAGTGAGTGCAGTGCATAGAGCAGGACAGTGAGGACAGAAGTGAACTTTACCTGCTGTCTCCACCAACTGGATCCAAGTCTGTCACTCGACTCTGGTTCTCCACTTTTACTTGACACAAAGTGAGTTCAGTAAACTGAAGGTGTCAAAAGAAAGAAATCATACGTCAGAGCATCAGAGAGAAAGACAAAAGGGACTGTCTTTGCAGGTAAGATACTGCTTGGAAACTAGTTGGAAGGAGCCTTGGTTAGAGACACGTCTTTTGGAGGTAAGAATAGCCTTGTAACAGAAGTAGGGAGTTACGATCAGAAGTGGATTGGAGAGGTTCAGACACAACAAAAGCTAAGGGCCCTGTGTGTGGAGGCATGAAATCTCATGAGCTCTGAAGCCCACATGGATCTTGGAACAGACATTTTAGTCCATATTGATTGGAATGTAGATCCCTGCTCAAAACTTTTCTCGCCCACATGTGACATTTTATACAGTCCATTTTAATCTCTCCCAAAATTAGCTATTTAAAATTTCAAGCCTTTTGGGGCTTTAACAACTCTTATTGAAGTATACTATACATACAGAAAATGAAGTCAATTAATTTTTCTCAAGACAGAGTAGATCTGACCAATATTGTGATTAAGAAATAGAATATTAGCAACATTTTAGAAACCCCTTTTCTATTCTGTTTCCACTACCCTTTAAGGGTGGGGCATACTCTGACTTCTAATACAAAAATTTAGTGTTGTCCCTTCTGTGCTTTCCAGATAGGATCACATGCTTTGTACTCTTGAACCTGGCTCCTTTTCCTCCTCCCTAGACTTATGAAATCCAAGTCTGTTGCTGCACTGCGGTTACACTGTCAATTACTCCATTGTGTGAAGACAGAACAATTTATCTACCCTGTAGTAGCTGGACATTTACATTATTTCTCTTTGAACTTTACAAATAGTCCTCACGTGGAAATTCTCACTTGATTGAATACATGCAGGTGTTTTGTTGCTAGTTTACAGTAGGTATATGAATTAATTTTTTTTTTCGAGATAAGGTTTCTCTGTGTAGCCCTGGCTGTCCTGGAACTCACTCTGCAGACCAGGCTGGCTTCCAACTCAGAAATCCTCCTGCCTCTGCCTCCCAAGTGCTAGGATTAAAGGCTTGTGCCACCACTGCCTGGCTGTGAATTAAGTTTTAATAGTGCAGTCGCACAAAATCCAATTCTACATTCATGTATATTTGAGAACAGATGTTTTTAGGACTGTACCAGACAATAATCTCCTAAGGCACTTCTAGGAACCAAATATGATTTACTATTAGTGATTTGATTAATCGTGGAGTTAAGAAACTTGAAGAAATGAGAAAATTGATGTCCAGTTGAAATGTTATTGCTTTTTTTGTTTCCTCACTTTGGGAACTTTCTCAGAGTGGCTGACTACAAGAACTTAGTTAAACATTATGTCTATGGAAGAATGAAAGTGATACAATCAAATATACAATTTTAGATATCATCTATTAATTCTGTGCAGTACACTGATTTTCATGGATTATTTCCTCTTCCTCTCTGAATGCACATTAAATATTACCTTCTTCTGACAGAAAACATTATTAGTAAACTATCAAAATAGACACGTAAGTTACTTCTGAAAGTGTTGAGTGCTTTGCAATGTGAACTGTAGGGTTTCCTTTTGTCAAAGACAAAACTCCTCTAAATTTAAAAGAAGTGGACATATTTTATGGCCAGAAATATAGATGAATTGTTACAGATTTAAAACTTGGATGTGTAAATAGTAAGCTATTAGCCTAAATCCAGGGTCTCAGAAAATTACCAGAACAATCAGGGATGTGCTTTTGGTTAGTTTGATGTCAAGCTTTGACCCAATGGCACCTGAAGAGGAATCAGGCATATTTTCACTTCTAAAATTTAGATTTCTTTCCCTGTGGCATTTCTGTCAGTATATCAGAAGCACAGGACATATTTCAAAGCAGCATCTGAAGTATGGACTTTGGAATCATATAGATGTGAACTGGAATCTAGTTCTGTTACTTATTAACTAGAGATATGCAGCCTTAGATGAGTTTGCCTTTCCTAGTACATGCTGATTTCCTCATCTATAACAACCTTGCATGGTTGTTATAAGGATTAAAGGTCTGATTTATATATTTATATGAACTCTTACTGTTTTATCTTTTCTCTCCTCTGTATCTGTCTCTATGGAGTTCAAG
>JADRCD010208331.1:0-17825 GCA_019843815.1 Montemys delectorum | reverse complement strand
GGGGTACAAAAGGGAAACAAGAATGTGATTTAATTCTATTTACTTAAAATATGTTTTTAAATGTTAACAAATTCAGATAAATTGAAATCATGTAACTTTTCTCATCATAATGCAATAAAAGTTTAAGAAAAAAAAAAAGGCTTGCCCTCCTTCCCTCCCTTTGTCCCGTCCTTCTCTTTCTTCCTCTCTGCTCTTTCTTCTCTTGCTTTATAAGTGATGAAGCCATGATTTATGGTGAGGTGTTTAGGGAATCTTGGAGGGCTAACTTCATTTTTTTTTTAAAGATTTATTTATTTTATGTGTATGAGTGCACTGTAGCTGTACAGATGGCAGTGAGCCATCATGTGGCTGCTGGGAATTGAACTCAGGACCTCTGCTTGCTCCTCTCCATTCACTTTGGCCCCCGCTCGCTCCGGCTTAATACACTGTAGCTGTCTTCAGACTCACCAGAAGAGGGCGTCCGATCTCATTACGGGTGGTTGTGAGCCACCATGTGGTTGTTGTGAACTCAGGACCTTCGGAAGAGCAGTCAGTGCTCTTACTCACTGAGCCATCTCGCCAGCCCCCCCCCCTTATTTATTTAGTTATATTATATTATAATTTATTTATTTTTAAACATAAAACAACGCCAGGAGTGGCAAAAGATGCCTTTACCTCCTGTGGAAGTACCAGGAATTCAGGGTCGTTCTCAGCTACAACATGAATTTTATAGATCAGCAGCTTGGGCTGTGTGAAACTTTGCATTAAAACCAAAGCAAACAGCCCCAAAGAAGCATCAACAGAATTCATGCATACAGTATCTCAGTCAGCCTCTGGAGACTGGGAAATTAGTGCAGTGTCTCTTCACCTGTTAACTACAATAATAGGTCCTTGAGTGGCTGTAAGGAAAGAAGTAAGCTACAGAATCACAGTGAGCAATGGGTGGCTTCAATCCTAGCAGTCAGGATTCTGAGGCAGGAAAATGCCTGAGTTTAAGATCAGCCTGGCATTCACTGGACAGTCTGTCTACAAAGCCCCTCAAACAAAACAAAACAAAAATAAAGAAGCAAGACACAATCAAGACTTTATATTAGTTCTGCACAAGTGTTGGCTATTATTTACAA
The DNA here is from genome assembly GCA_019843815.1 of Montemys delectorum. Lineage (NCBI taxonomy): Eukaryota > Metazoa > Chordata > Mammalia > Rodentia > Muridae > Montemys > Montemys delectorum. Next base: position 16,722 of record JADRCD010208331.1, on the reverse strand, counting down.
ACTAGAGTTACTGATTTAGTGGCTATGAAAACAGCTCCGTTGAAAATGCACTTTCTGTGTAAGCATGATGACTGAGTTTGATACATTAAAACAGGGGAGGGAGGCTAGAGAGATGGCTTCGTGGTTAAGAGTACTTGTTGCTCTGGTTTGATTTCTAGTACCACATGTTGGTACCCATTCATCCGTAACTCCTACTCCAAGGGATCTGATGGCCTTTTCTGGCCTTTCTGAGAGCCAGATATCCATATGGTACATATACACACATATAGACAAAACATTTACATATAGAAAAGTGTTTTTTTAAAGTTTAAATTAATTTATATTTTGGTTAATTGAGACAAGGTTTTTCTGTGTAGTCCTGGCTGTCCTGAAATTCCCTCAGTAGATCAGGTTAGCCTGGAACTCAAACCCTTCTGCCTCTTCGTCCTGAGTGCTGGAATTAAAGGTGTGGGCTTACACCCAGCTTGAAAATAAATAAATCTTACCAAAAACAAAAGTGATTGAGTGGGGTATATGGTCCTCTTGCAATCCCAGTTGATGTGGAGACAGGGCTCTGGAAATTAAGCTGGCTAGCAAGACTGGCCAAATCAGTGAGCTCCGAGTTCAAGTAAGATAGCCTGTCCCAGTATCTAAGCTGTGGAGTAATTGAGGACAGCAACCAATACCAGACTGTATCTCCACATTTTTAAACTCATGCACACACACCACACACACACCCTTCATATGTCCCCCCCAACACCCGATACCACCACCACACACATACCACTCCCCTCAGAGTAACTGATTTAAAGATAATACTTAAAAATTTTAACAAAAAACCTAAAAACTTCCGTGAAGTATTCTTTGAACCTGTCTCTGGGCATGCATGCACGGAGGCCAGGCCAGAGTCACAATGGGCTTCTTCATCAACTGCCTTTCACCTTATTTTTTACGACAGCCTCTCATTGACCTGGCACTTGGCCAGCAAGTCCTAGGGATCCTCTGGTCTCTGCTTCTCAGGGTTGGGATTACTCACAAACCGCTGTGGCCAGCTTTGATATGGATTTTGGAGATTTAGACTGAGGTTCTCATGTCTGTGCAGAAGCACTTGGCCCACTAAGCCATCTTCCCACTCTTTTTTTTTTTTTTTTTTTTATTTAAAGTAATGCATTTCTCACCCCTTTAAATGCAATATATAAGCAAAAGATGGGTTGGACACCTCCACCTCCCAGTCCCAGTGCTGGGATTACAGCCATGTGCCTATATCATGTTAGTATTATATGTATGTGGGGGTGGGGGTGGGGGTGAGATAAAGATGATGCTCATCAGTCAAAAATGCCTACTACTTTTAGAGGACCCAAGTTTGGGAAGCAACCACATAGGGTGGCTCACAGCTGCCTATTACTCTAGCTATAGGAGATCTGGTTTCCTCTTCTGGCCTCTGAGTGTACCCATACACGTGTGGTATATACATATACACGTAAATAAAGTATTATATTATGAATGGGTGTTATATTTGGTTATCAGAAAGAGAAAAGAAGAAAGCAGAACACACATGTGTGTGCTGGATGATGTCAGAAATTAGAACAAGAGAAAAACAAAGACCCATTTAAGAGAAACCGCCTATGAGAAGAAACCACTGGAATCCAGGCAAGGAATCTGACTTCCAATGCTTGTTGCCTATGCATGTCTACCTGGTGATGTGCCACCTGCACTTTCCTGTTTGAAAAACAGCACTCAGGGCCTGGCTTGAAGGAGAAACTGCTTATGGTCAAAGTGCTCCCTTGTAGTGTTTTCAATTTATTTTTAATGTTATTTTATGATTTACTTTGTGGGTATTTTGTTAGCTGAGTAGTATTCCATTGTGTAAATGTACCACATTTTCTGTATCCATTCCTCTGTTGAGGGACATCTGGGTTGTTTCCAGTTTCTGGCTATTATAAATAAGGCTGTTATGAACATAGTGAAGCATGTGTCCTTATTATATGTTGGAGCATCTTCTGGGTATATGCCCAGGAGTGGTATAGCTGGGACCTCTGGTAGTACTATGTCCAATTTCTGGAGGAACCGCCAAACTGATTTCCAGAGTGGTTGTACCAGCTTGCAATTCCACCAGCAATGAAGGAGTGTTCCTCTTTCTCCACAACCTTGCCAGCATCTGCTGTCACCTGAGTTTTTTATCACACACATCTGACTGGTGTGAGGTGGAATCTCAGGGTTGTTTTGATTTGCATTTGCCTGATGACTAAGGATGTTGAACATTTCCTTAGGTGCTTCTCAGCCATTCGGTATTCATCAATTGAGAATTCTTTTTATGAAGTCCCATTTGTCGATTCTTGATCTTAGAGCATAAGCTATGGTGTTCTGTTCAGGAAAATTTCCCCTGTGCCTATGTGCTCCAGGCTCTTCCCCACTTTCTTTTCTATTAATTTGAGTGTATCTGGTTTTATGTGGAGGTCCCTGATCCACTTGGACTTGAGCTTTGTACAGAGAGATAAGAATGGATCAATTTGCCTTCTTCTACATGCTAACTGCTCGTTGAGCCAACACCATTTGTTGAAAATGCTTTTTTCCACTGGATGGTTTTAGCTCCTTTGTCAAAGATCAAGTGACCATAGGTGTGTAGGTTCATTTCTGGGTCTTCAATTCTATTCCATTGATCTACTTGCCTGTCACTGTACCAATAAATACCAAGCAGTTTTTATCACAATTGCTTTGTAGTACAGCTTAAGGTCTGGGATGGTGATTCCACCAGAGGTTCCTTTATTGTTGAGAATAGTTTTGGCTATCCTGGGTTTTTTGTTATTTCAGATGAATTTGCAAATTGCTCTAAGTCTATGAAGAATTGTGTTGGAATTTTGATGGGGACTGTATTGAATCTGTAGATTGGCAAGATGGCCATTTTTATTATATTAATCCTGCCAATTTATGAGCATGGGAGATCTTTCCATCTTCTGAGATCTTCGATTTCTTTCTTCAGAGACTTGAAGTTCTTGTCATACAGATCTTTCACTTGCTTGGCTAGAGTCACACCAAGGTATTTTATACTATTTGTGACTATTGTGAAGGGTGTCATTCCTCTAATTTCTTTCTCCGCCTATTTATCCTTTGTGTAGAGGAAGGCCTCTGATTTGCTTGAGTCAATTTTTTATCCAGCTACTTTGCTGAAGTTGTTTATCAGGTTTAGGAGCTCTCTGGTGGAATTTTTGGGGTCACTTAAGTATGCTATCATATCATCAGCAAATAGTGATAATTTGACTTCTTCCTTTCCAATTTTTTTATTAGTATCCCTTTGATCTCCTTTTGTTGTCTAATTGCTCTGGCTAGGACTTCAAGTACAATATTGAATAGGTAGGGAGAGAGTGGGCAGGCTTGAAGGATTTTCAGAGACAAACTATGGAGCAGAGACTGAAGGAAGGACAATCCAGAGACTGCTCCACCTGGGAATCCTTCCCATATTCAATCATCAAATACAGACACTATTGTGGATATCAGCAAGTGCTGGCTGACAGGAGCCTGATTTAGCTGTCTCCGGAGAGGCTCTGACAGTACCTGACTAATACAGAAGTAGAGGCTCACAGCCATCCATTGGACTGAGTACAGAGTCCCAAACCCAAATGAGGGGTTTGCAGCCCCTTAGCATGAACAATATGAACTAACTAGTACCCTCAGAGCTCCCAGGGACTAAAACTCCAACCAAAGAGTACACATGGGGGAACTCATGGTTCCATTGGCATGTGTATAGCAGAGGATAGCCAAGTTGGTCATCAATGGGAGGAGAGGACCTTGGTACTGTGAAGGTTCTATGCCCCAGTGTAGGGGAATGCCAGGGCCAGGAAGTGGGAGAGGGTGGGAACAGGGGATTGTTTTAGTTTTTGTTTTTTTTATATTTTATTTTTTTCTTTTCTTTTTCTTTTGGAGGGGAATCTGGGAAAGGAGATATTGTAAATAAAGAAAACATCTAATAAAAAAAAGGATTTACTTTGTGTGTGTGCCCACGAAAGCTGGAATTGCAAGTGGTTGTGAGAGGCTTATCCTGGGTGCTGGGAACTGAACCCAGGTCTTCTGCAGGAGCTGCATGTGTTCTAAACTAATTTCCCAGAAGTCTCTTAAGCCTAATCTGTTGTTCCAGATACCCAGGGCTTAAGAGCAAGCCATTTGCTGTCAGTAACATTCCTCCAGTCCTTCCTCTCCACTGGTTACCTGTAACCATTCACTTGGAGACTTAAAAGATTTTGTTAGATGAGGATGGAGAGGGAGAGGGGGGCAGTAAGTAGCCTGGGCTACACAAGATACTGCTTCAAAACATCTTGCCTGGGAAGTCCTAAAGAAGCCATTGGATCGGCTGGAGCTGGACCTGGGGTCGCAGCAAACTATGGGCCTCCCTCTATGGGAACCAAATTCTAGTACTCTGGAAGAGCTAGAAGGGACCTTAACTGCTGAGTCATCATTCTAGCCTCCTACTTGGGGGTTGAAATGGGGTTTGGTTGCTGTGTACAAAAGCCCAGTGATGGGAGGGAGGATGCTGCATATGTGAGCTTAGAATCTGGACTGATAATACATGGATTTGTCTCTCTTGTAGCAAGTCAGTGTGCTTGGTCCCATTTTACACTTTTATATAGTTACATATATCTAAAACTAGACTTACAAATACAGTGAGTTTATTTATGTGTTCAGGGGATATACTACAATACTCCAGCAAGGAGTTCATGGATTGTTGGTGTGTGTGTGAAATTCTTGTGAGGTCAAGTCCCACAGGAGTGGTAACTCCTGTAGTGGTGGCAAAGAGAACCAAGGGCCTTGTGACTACCAGGCAAGCATTTTACCACTGAACTAAATTCCAACTTCACACTTTTGCCTCGAGGACTGACCAGTAAGCATTGCATCAGAAAAGTCTGTCCCAGAGAAAGTCTCCATATTCTCTTCACCACTCCAATCAACAAGCCATGTGTCATTGTTTGCATTTGTTTATTTTTGGTTGTGTCATATCTTAATTTTTCTGTAGCTAAACTGTACCTGTCAAAAGTTACATTAGATTTAGGGTTATAGTTAGAATAGTTAGAATATATTTACCTATATCCACGATACATGGAGACTTACATTTTTTCTTTCATTTTTGTTTTCAGGCAAGAACTCACAGAGCTGGCCTGAAATTGTCTATGTAGGCAAAGATGGCCATGAACTCCCTTTGGTATTGTCAGCTCTTCAACCAACACACCACAGGAACCTCACTTTAAGTGGGGCACTTGCTGCTCCCCTAGAAGAGCTTTGTGGTTGGCTCCATCACATACAGTTGTGCTCTAACCTCCAGGGAGCATCATTTAGATCTAGTCATTTTATCTATGCACATTCAGAAACTTGCCCAAGCCTGAGTAGGACACTGGGGCTCTTCCTGAGCCGGCAGCTAAGTTGCTACCGGCAAGGCCCATGATCCTGTGTCTGTCTCAGCCTTACACCACAGTGCTGGGAGTCAGTCATGCTTGTGCAGTAAGCACTCTTACCTTAAGCCACTCCTCAGCTCTGAAGCTGTTACAGAGCAGCAGAAATTCTTTCTAGACTGTATTACACAGAAAACTGGAGCCAGGCAGTGGAGGTGGTAGTGCACACCTTTAGTCCCAGCACATGGGAGGCAGAGGCAGAGACAGGCGGATTTCTGAGTTTGAGGCCAGCCTGGTCTACAGAGTGAGTTCTAGGACAGCCAGGGCTTATACAGAGCAACCCTGTCTCAAAAAAACAAAAAGAAAATTGGGCCAACGATAGTAGTTCACATCATTAATGGTAGTGGTGCATGCCTTTAACCCTGGCACTAAGAAGGGAGAGGCAGGTGGCAAGCTTGGTGTCCCGACTGAGTTTTAAGACAGCAGGAGTAACATAGTGAGAAAAAGAAAAAAAGAAACTGAAAGCATCCAAGAGCCTTAAAACAAATTTCTGCACAGCTGGGAAAGCTAAATCGCCTCATCAGTGCTTTGGTGCAGCAGATAAGACCAGCAGCATCCAATACCAAGTCTCTTCCTCAGTAACAGAAGCCTAAAATATGAATCTGGTCAACAGGGACCCTGAGTAAGAGCTACCCCCTTGCCACTACCACACCACACTCTTGATTGTCGATGGGACCAAGCACCTTTTGCAAATTAAGTCTCCAGAGTGATGTCTATGAACATTCTCTGGGAAATGCTTTTTGCAAGTGGCTCAGGTGCTGATAGGAATCGTGAAGTGAAAACATCTGTCTTCAACCAGGAATCAACATAGAAGGACCCTCACTGCTGTACTGTATTCTAGACCCGGACTACATACCAGTCCATTTGTGAGTATATGTTTGTGTGGGTATGAATGTGTGTAAACCAGAGATTAACACAGCTGTCCTCTTAGACAACTCTTCATACCTTTATAAAGGCAGGTTTTCTCTGAACCTGTAATTCAACATTTTGATCAGACTGGCTGCCGGCAAGCCTCAGGGATGTTTCTGCCTCTCTAGTACAGGGATTACATGTTCACACTAATATACCCAGTTCTTTTAAATGTGGGATTTAGTTATCTACCACAGTTTAATGATCGAGCCATCTCCCCCAGATTTATTTTTTAATAATTACAGAAAGTATTTATTTACTTTATAACCTAATACCAGCCCCTCCTCTCCCATACCAACTCCATGCAAGCCCCTACCACACCTAAATGTCACCCTGACACATTAACTCCCCCACCCCCACATAAACATATTAAGTTGCTGCATCTACCTAGATTTTTGTATACAATAGAAGCAAACTATGATAAGTCACTACTATTTGGGAACACAGTCAATCTACCACATACCAACTAATGCATGCCCAATTCCAGTTCAATTCCTTTAACCTAAAAGAAAAGGTCAGACCTACTAAGATGACCTATAGTTGTTTCCCATGGAGGACACTATCATAAATGTTGATTTCCTTTTGACCACCCCTCATGCTCCAGACAGAGTCTCACTATGTCTCTGAGCTCACTGTGTAGAGCAGTAGCCTCAGACTTTCAGAGATCTGCCTGTCTCTGCCTACTGGGGGGTGCTAGGATTAAAGGAATGTACAACTATGCCCAGCTGCACACGCTCATTCTCAGGGGTTTTTAACTTCAAATATTTGGTTCGTTGGTAGCAAAGCCTGAAACAAAAGGAAAAATAAAATCCACAAACCAAATGTGTGTTATCTTATTAGACCACAACAAAAGGACAAAGTTCTTTCCCACAGAGAATGTAACAAACAATTTAAACAAAACAAAAATGGTCTGTTTTATTTACAACACTCAGTGCATCTTACACATGACATATTTTCATTCCCCAAGTCTTTTGAAAGCAATCCCAATTCCAGTTTGTGCAATGAGTTTACAGAAAAACTTTAAGATAGCCATTAGACCTTAAACTTAAATCCTAAAATTTGATATTTCACACTATAATAATAGAGGACTGCTTTTAACTAAGAAAAACTAAACTCTGCAGTTAATTACTACCCTCTGGGATCTTTAACTCAAATACAAACTGGATTAGCCTATGAAATAATACCTTTAGATTTGGATAAATTATTTCAACCTCCCATCCCCAATAAAATGCATGCACAAATTAAACATGGTAAATTACATTAATGATATTTTATTTCAACTGTTTTTTGGACTCTCTCAACTGTTTGTTTCTCAATTCAGGGTATAGGTATAAGATAGGGACAATGCAGCTGGAGAACTATGACATGCCCACGCCCTGCTTCACAACAGAAAGGCTTTTCAGAGAGCCTATTTCAGGAAAACAGGTGGCATCAGAGTTTTCTGAGTTGATGACAGAAGCCAGTTCCTCTGTTCAGTGACAAAAAAAGAAAAAAAAAAGAAAAAAAAAAATCAAATCAAATCACTGCCCTGCCACACAAAGATCTACATAGAGGCAAAGAGCAACAATTTTAATAGAATTGGATTTTGACTCATTTATCTGTCTCCTACAAAAAAAAAAAAAAAAAAAAAAAAAAAGGCCTGGCTCACAAGCCAGAGAGAAGGAAGGCACACAGGCCATTTCCACACTGACCCACCCAGTTTATCACTGTGCTTCCACTTCCAGGATACATTTCTCTTCAAAAAGATGGTATTCTTGCTACTAGGTGTAGGTACCACCTCCTACAAATGATTGAATTGGGAGACATTGAACAGAAAAATAAAGTTTCTTATTTGACCTAGCCCAGAGAATTATAAGGAAAAGGAACAGTGAGGTAGAGTTGAGAGAGTTCAATTAAACTTGTGAGCACTGACCTTTTGGCACACTCTGTAATTACAGACTCCCCATTAACTTCTCCTTGAGACACATCGAGGCATCCCCTGAGGGAACATGAAGCTCACAGCAGCCATCTGAAGGCTCCATTTGTGGCACATCAGCTATTATTCACCCCAATAGTGAAGCAAATAAAAACAATGCTATCCATTTCTGAATTTATTTAAACAAGTAAATTAATTTAGAAATCCCATTCAATCAAAGAAAATTTGTGGCGACATGTAAACATACTGCCATGTTCCTGAAACAGATGTTAACACCCAATAAAAAAGTTGTTAATCACTTCTGAGGAAAGCTGTCCATTAATAAGGTCAGTCTTCAACAGAACGAAAACCATTTTAGGTTTCCTAGTTGACAATACTATTAAACTACAGTTTAAGGACAGTATTTAATGGATAGATCAGTGATAGCTTTTAAACAGGTTCATTCCTGGCGCCACTTGATAAGAAGCCACTAAATCATGGCTTTTTAAAAAAAAAATCACAATTCACTAAAGCGATGTTAATAATGGTCCTTGTCAAACACGTTTGGTAAAGGCTATTTACAGTGTACATGGCCGAGCATGCACTATCAACAGTTACAGAGAGGCCTGCCACTTTCCTAGGGATCACACAGTGCCTGAAAATGGTGACAGATCATACGTCATTTAAATCAACACAGTTTCAAGCAGAAAATGTTCCTTTTTTTAAACCACAATTGCAATAGTTACATGAAAATTCTTATAAAAACATGAATCCCCTCAAGAAACTGATGCATATTCTACACACTACAGGAGGTTAAGGCAGTAAACAAATGTATTCCTGATAACCGAGGTCTCCACAATAGCAGTTAAAGCTGGCTGACTACTTTTCCATTCTCCGTCATGTGCTCAAGTTGTAATTACTTCATTTTTAAGGTAAAAAAATTACTAGCAACTAAGAATTGACACTGGAAAATTGCTAGGGAACGGAAAAATATTAAGTTGGATTTTGCCTGAAAAGTTTTCAAATCATAAACAAGAGCACTGTTAGTCTCAGTCTTAATGTATCAAACAAATAATATATTTACCTTTCTTAATTTAAAATATACTGTTACTTTGAATTATTCAAGTAATGTAAGACTATCAAAAATAACTTTGTAAGCCATACAAGTGTCTGTCAATTGCATTTTTCAATGTTTTAATTTAGAACTTTTAAAGAAGTGTAAACTAAACCAAGACAGTTTAGTTAAATAAATGATAAATGACTTTTTTATTTGCACTTGTGATTCTTTTAATACAAATTGCTACAACAAATATGTAAGATATGGCAGATTATGCATCTGATCAAAGCACTTTGATTTAAGCATAAAACAGATTCAAATGGTCTAAGGTCGTGTATAAGATCCAAGGACTTGCCTACTGGCTTCTAGGCAGCCTTCTCTCTAATCAGAATCCATTATTCCTCAGCTGCAGATGAGACAGGGCACAATCTGTTGTAAACAGGGAACTGTTGTAAAACCAGGATAATATTCTTAGATTATGATCATTCTCGTTCAATTGAAACGACTCTCCCAAGTGTCTTCCAGCACTGTAGTATGTATTCTGTTGACCTCTTAATTTCATAAATTAACTTTCCTTTGATTCCATTTTATGGTGGTTGTGTTCAGTTTTGTTTTAAAAATTGGTTTAAATTTATATAAAACTCTGTACATGTTCACAAATTATTGCATAAACAGCATAATCTTCAAGACAGTGTTTGTAAACACATGTCCAATTCAGGAAAAAAAATTCACGTTTCCCGTCTGGCCTTTTTCTTCTTTTTTATTTGTTTTGGAGATTCCCAGTTAGTTTCAGACTTGACTAAAAGAGAAAAAAAAAAAAGGAAGGAGGAGGTGAGGAGAGAAAAATGTAAGGAGGATAATCAGTACATATCAACAATATAAAAGTAACAACTGTGGTGTGAGGTAGTAGTGGTGCATGCCTTTAATCCCCACACTTGGGAGGCAGGTAGATTATTAGTTCAAGATCAGCTGGGTCCATCCACCAAGTTCTAGGACAGACATGGCTACAAAGAGAGGCCCTGTCTCAAAACAAAACAAAGAAAATGAAACATAAAATAAAACACCCCCCCCCCAAACAAAAAGTAACAATGATGAAAAAAGCATATTAATGTTCATATTTTATTGTTTAAGTCTTCCATTCTTGGATATTTTCAAGTTAGCTATTCTCTGCCTCCTTTCTTTTCCAGCCCAGGGTATTAACAACTGCTGATACTGAACTGATGGCAACCTACAAAATCTGTTTTTTCTTTTTCTTCTCTTCCCTCCTGCCTCTTTTTGAGAGGGGACACCATTATGTTGCTTAAGGTGGCCTGTGGGATAGACAGCTGCTGGAGAAGGGAAAGGAGTAACACGAAGCCCCAGGGACATGTGCAGACTAAAGGGCAAAGAGCCAAGCGAGCAGGCACGCCCCAAGAGGGCTTCTCATCCTTGCTGCTTACATCAGCTTAGCAGCCTGGCCCTCACAACTCAAGCCTGGGAAGTTTCAAGGAACCACACATTTTTAGAAGGCAGTGCTGCTCTACTATCGCACCAGACTGCTAAGATCTTACACGATGTAAGAAAAAGATGCAAGACAAACAAAGCACTTACTCTGTGAGGGAGGCACACTGTTTTGCTTAGCATTTGACTTGGGTTTGTCTGTGTCTTGTAACATCTGTGGCACTTGGGAAGAGCTCTTCTCAGAGTCACCTTTTGATAAGGTAACAGATGGCTCGGCAGGGATAGCAGGTGGAAGAGTCTTGATAGGCTATTTTGGAATAAAATTGTCTCAGAATTTTGTGAATATCATATAATATGGCATAGTAAAGCAATATCCAGAGACTAGCAGCAAGCAAAATTAAAATGGCTTCTCATTAGTTTCTATGTAGTAGTGTAGTTCATTTCTGCCCTCTAGAGACACAACCAAACAAAACATCATCCATAGCATCTACGAATAGAGTTTGAGATAAAACGATAAGCACTGCTTGGTGGTGTGGCAGATGCCTTTAATCCTAATACTCCAGAGGCAGAGGTAGGGGATTTCTGTGAGTCCTAGGCCAGCCTGGTCTACAGATTGAGTTCCAGGACAGTCAATATATACAGGTTAAATCTGTATGAAAATCTAATTTCGAGGAGGAAGCTTAAAAAAAAAAAAATCTCTACTAACGGGCTATTTGGCAGAATGAATAAGGGTACACATTTCATAGTGGGCTGCTATCCAGTTGGTTTCGTTACTATGTTGCCTACACTGAAAAAAAAAAGTTAAAATAGCTACTGAATCGCAAGTAAGACGGAATAATTCTACCTTTTCATTTTCGTGATTCATCAGAAAAGTTAATCAATGTCTACCAGCTTTGAATTCATGAAAACTGTTAAAAGATAAAAATATTTACCTATTTAGTTTTTCCCCCCTTTTCTTTTGAGACTTCCAGTCTATTAGCCCAGGCTAATAGCCTCGGCTGGCTCTGAACTCAGGATGTCCTTCTTGCTGATACATCCTCACCTCTACAACCAGGGATATTGAAAATAGCAGCAGCAGCGGCTTGTGCATCCCACAAGCAGACTGTGGGAATGGTCCTCCTGACTGAACTGCCCTGTCTACATCTTCAGATATGGAGTCTAATAATGAAAATAAAAACGTTTAGGGTAGTGACTAGTCAGGGCAGTATTAAGAATGCTTATTTATCTCAAAAAAACAAAAAACAAAAAAAGGAATGCTTATATGGAGTGCCTTGAGGCAGAGAGATGAGTGGATCGCTTCAGCCAGATTCACCTCTACCATCACTCAGAGCACAAGGGAAGTTGTGTTTCTCTTGCTCCTACTCTTCTGGCTCCATAGACACGAGGGAAGTGATGCGAGCTCAGCATTCCTTCCTTCTATAGAGGTACTGAATCTACATTCATGCTGTTTCGTATACTACCTCATATCTACAGCTTTATTACTACTTCTCATCTTCTTTCCCTTCTGTTTCTTCACTTCACTTACATCAAGTCATAGAAAAGCTCAACTGCATTTTTGTAAGACAGCCTCAAGCATTAGTTAGTTGAAACACTAGAATGTCAAAACTATTCTTTGCGATAATAATTACCTTTATGAATACTGAGATTATATCCTCTTACCCCAGAATACTTTTAGGGATTTAAATGCATCAAATCTAAGTGTGAAGTATAACTACCACTGTTTTAGAACAATACTGCCACTGTTCCTTCTTTAGCAGCCAGTTCACTAACAGTAAAAGTTTACTGAGCTAACTTTTTAGCCCCCTTATTTTAGTAAGGCTCTGGGTATGAGTAACTATCCTATTTTTGTTTACTCTTAAAAGAAAGCATTTAAGTGGGGGCTTGCTTACTGTTTCAGAGTTAGGCATCGTGGTGGGGAGCAGGGTGGCAAGGATGGCATCAGAGCAGCTGCTGAGACCTACATCCTCAACTACACACAGAGAGAAACTGGATCTAGCATGGCATGTGAAACCTCAAAGCCCATCTCTAATGAAACACTTCCTCTAACAAGGCTACACCTCTTAATCCTTCTAATCCTTCAAAGAGCTTTACTCTCTTATTACAAAAACATTCAAATCTATGAGCCTATGTAGGGGCTTATTCAAATTACCACATGCAGGTTACCCAATTAGAAACCACGATTTTTTTTTTTTAAAAGATTTATTTATTAGCTGGAGATGGTGGTGCACGCCTTTAATCCCAGCACTTGGAAGGCAGAGGCAGGAGGATTTCTGAGTTCCAGGTCAGCCAGAACTACATAGAGAAACCTTGTCTTGAAAAACCAAAAAAAAAAAAAAAAAAAAAAAAGATTCATTTATTATTATATGTATGTACACTGTAGCTATCTTCAGACACTCCATAAGAGGGTGCCAGATCTCGTTACAGACGGTTGTGAGCCACCATGTGGTTGCTGGGATTTGAACTCAGGACTTTCAGAAGAGCAGTCAGTGCTCTTACCCGCTGAGCCATCTCACCAGCCCCTAGAAACCACATTTTTATTTCATGTCACCTTTCATAAATTAGTCTCTTCTGACTCATCAATATTTCCACAGAAGGCAGATGATTAAAAAAATTTGTCACTGTCAGATACAAAGGCACATGCCTAAAATCCCAGCAATTGGGATGCAGAGACAGGCAGTGCAGGAATTTATGTCAGCTTTGGCTAGATAGCAAGTTTAAGGTCAGCCAGAGCTATATGAAATCTTGTCTTAAACAATAACAACAAAGCAAAACCAAATGAAAAAATTAAAACAAACTGAAGGAAAAAAAAAAAACAACCCAAAAACAAAACAAAAAAAACCTTAAGAAATTATCAAAATTTTAAACAAATGTTTCATTTTGGGAAATTGAACTGATCACATTAAGGTGTACACTTTGGGTTAATGTGGCTGGTAAAAGCATTTTTTCTTTGGTCCTCTATTCTTTAGGAGAAAGCATGATACGGCGATCCCCTTTAGCACTGGGGATTTAGCACCGTTTCATAATCGGCAGTGGGTGCTTGAAACTGCAGGTAGTGCCTGGAACTCACACTGTAGACCAGGCGTTCCTTGAACTCAAGAAATCTACCTGCCTCTGCCTCCCGAGTGCTGGGATTAAGGGTGTGCACAACCATGCCTGGCTTGTTCTACAGGTTTTCCTTGTGGTCACTTCATTTCATATGTTTAGCATAGTACTTTAATAAAATGTTGATTATTGTATAATTATTAAGGCAACAAAACTTTATTATTCTTTAAAAGTTACCTGGCTATTTTTGATAAGTACTTCAACTGGATCACTAGTGCTCACGGTCTTCAGGGAACACGCTTTCTCCTGTTTTGGTCGTGCTTTTGAGGTACTCACTGGAAGCTCTTCTCTAGTGTCCTTTTCTAGGTCTTCTGTGTCCTGCAGAAGAAAGCTGTTTATTATATTAAACTTCTTGATGACTGTAACAATCATTCTTTGTTTTTTTTAAAGATTTATTTTATTTATTTTATACATGAGTGAGTATACTGTAGCTGTACAGATGGCCGTGAGCCATTATGTGTGTGGCTGCTGGGAACTGAACTCAGGACCTCTGCTGTCCCTGCTCGCTCCAGTGTAATACACTGTAGCTGTCTTCAGACTCACCAGAAGAGGGTGTCAGATCTCATTACAGATGGTTGTGAGCCATCATGTGGTTGCTGGGATTTGAACTCAGGACCTTCGGAAGAGCAGTCAGGGCTCTTACCCGCTGAGCCATTTCGCCAGCCCCATAACAATCATTCTTTATTGCTTAAAATCCACTTTGTTTATTGTCCTGAAGACATCCCAAGGTGTCTTCACTTACAAAGGTGTTCAAGCAAGGTATGGTGAGCCTATGGCTGTAATCTCAGTATCTGGGAGGTCAAGGCAGGAAGACTGCTACAAGTTCAAGGCCAGCTTGAGCTACAGAATGAAACACTGTCTCAAACCCTGTCCCCTTAAATTACATATACTAACACAAATCCCAGAATGGGAACCTTTGTGATCAAAGAGACCAACTCAAAGAGAATAAACTTAGCATTTAATTTACAAGTGGAAACAAGACTTTAAAAACAGCATTTCATTCAGTGACTTCAAGGAGTAATGTGCTTATATATACAAATTATAATGGGTATACAGAGAACTTCAATCAGTCATGATATGACTTTAGCCATGTAATTTCAGGGACAAATGTCTTGGTTTCTTTATTCCTTTATTCCCTTAGCTGTAGAGCACAGGAAACTTCCAAGGTCCTATCTAAGTTTTAATGTAATCCATTTTCATTGTTTATATTTTTAAAGTTTAACAAAATAATCCTAAGTCATATTACATGCTTACATATATAAAGAACACACAGAATGTACTGCATGTCAATGCATGTGAATGTCATATTCTAGTGACTATTATAACAATTGCCCAAGATGACTGCAAAACTTTCCTTTCTGGGAAGTGAGAGTACTTACTTGCTCCCAGACCCCAACTTGAATCTGACCCCTAGAACCCACATGGCAGAAAAGTGACTTCTCAGCAGTTGGCCTCTGACCTCCACACATATGTGCAAGTGTACACATGCACACGTGTGCGCACACATACACACACTCACACCCACACCCACAAATAAATGCCATTCAAAAAGTTCCTTCCAATACTGCTGTTCTATGAAATGTGACATGACAGCAGTGAGTTTAAATAGCAATTAAAAATTCTGATGTGAATTTTCAGCATGTAGGTTTTTGTTTTTTCTTCTCTAGACAGTGTCTCATAGCCTTGAACTCCTAAGAACTAGGATTAAAGGTATGGACTCCCAAATCCAGGCAGCCACCTTTAAATTTCTGAGACAGTGTTGTTCACTGAACCTGAAGCTGGACATAGTTCAGGGATTTGCCCCTCTCACTCTGCCCTTCCCTGTTGAGACAGACTGTGATTACAAGCACACATCACCACGTCCAGAATTTTATGTGGGTTCTAGAGATTTAAACTCAAGTTTTTGGGTTTGTGTAGCAGGTCCTTCAGCAAATGAGCCATCTCCCAACTTCCTATTTTCTTGATGAACTTGACCATTTCATTTATAAAGAAATGATCTTCTAGGAAGTCAGAGACTAGGGAGGAGTTAGGGGAACAGGCAGCATTCAGGGCATGAAGACATGGATCAGGTTTCTTCAGGACCATGGAGTCCAAAATTCTACCCTTCAACTCCCAAGGCTTGTTTTCTACTGTCTTAGAAGAGCATATTGGTTTTATAAGTTCAGGAAACATTTGAAACACTTGCACTTCTCAATCAAGTGGCTTGTGAAAAACAATGGCGCTATATTATCCTTGACCCCACAGTAGCTCAGGGAATGCCACAGATGCAAAGTGACAGGTGGCTGATGGCAGCCTCCATCTTGGTGGACTACTTCTGAAGTATATGGGAGGTCACGGTTAGTTAACAGTGGCTGGTTTGGCGGCAGGAGATGGGTCCGATGCTCCTGGGGGATGTTAACAGCAGAGAGGAGGATTAGAGGGTAGGTAGAGAGGAAAATGGAGGTGGGTCCAGGCCTGTGGTGAAGCTATAAAGGCAGCTCTGGAAATTTGTTTTGTCATGTGTGACCTTGTGCTGGCTTCCCACCTCACCATTTCATAATAAAAAGTACATGTCTAATTTGATTTAGTTTTAAAGTTATAAATCACTGAATAATTTTTATTATAATAATATAGCAATTCTCTAACATGTCTAAAATTCAAAAGTCCAACTTTCATATTTAAAAACTCACTGGAGAGAGCAGTGGCCAGTATCATTGCTGCTTTTGTACTGGAACTGGGTTCGATTAGCACCATCCACATGGTGGTTCATAACCATCCATATCTTCAGTTCCAGGAGATCTGATGGGTTCGTCTGACCTCTGTGGGTCCTAGGACTCATATAGTACACATACATACATGCAGGCCAAACACTCACATATTTTTATAGATGGTCCACACGCTGTTGTTTATCTCTACATATTCTT
>JADRCD010208330.1:0-16645 GCA_019843815.1 Montemys delectorum | reverse complement strand
GCAAGATCTCTGTAGCCCTGGCCCAGGACTCAGAGGTCCACCTGCCTCTGCCTCCTGAGTGCTGGGACTAAAGGCATGCATGCATGCATCATTATGCCTGGTATCACAGAGTATCAGCTCCTGATGACAAGAGTCTAGATATTATTCTTATTCCTCTTGTAATGGGTACACAATGTATCTCCTTGCTCTAAGTTTGTCACATACACTACTCTTGAACACTGCATTCTGGATAGCCTGGCTCTCTAGCTTTGAGAGCCCCTTGTCTGTCCACTTAGAGAAAAGAGTTGTCTCTAGGACCCTTAGCACAGTACTTCTATGTAACACTCACACTGCTTCATCAAATACTTCCTTCCTGTCTGAACTACAAATTCCCTGGCATTAGGTGGCAACATCCACATCCTATTTTTCTTCTATTCAAACTGGTGCAGACTATTATCACCTAATACCATACCAAACATACAGGAAGGCTCAATATGCAGTAGTTGAGCCTAAAGTGTTAGATTCATAATAAAAATAACCTTATTACATAGAGTAGATTGGAGACATTACAGGTTTGGGGCCACAAAGCCCTAGAAAGGAATGAAAATAGTATTAAGAAACAAGGAAAAAAAGAGTAAAAGCTTTTTCAGAGACCTTGATAACTGATAATGAGAAGAATATTAAAAACAAAAACAAAACCTCAAGCTGGGCCTGAAGGCACAAACCTACGCACACAGTATGCAGAGGCTAAGGGGGTCAAGTTCCAGTCAGCCTGAGCTACATAGTGAGATCCTACCTCAACAAAAAAATCTTTAATCTTGTAGTTTAGTTGAATGCCACAGAAAGAAGTAACCTTTAGGAGGGTGGGGCGCATGCATATTAATAATCACAAAGTGTAACTTTTCCTCCTGTGTGGCATTCTAGATGCAAAGAAGTGAATGTGGCAGAGAAATCAATGAGTTTCAAACATTGGGAATATTATCAACATTTTGAAGCAGCCAAACTATATTACCACTGGTCAGTTTTAGTGACAATAGCTTTAAAATATTCATTCTGTAACTCCAACAGTAAATGCTGAAAATGTTGAATGTTCCACTTTAGCCAGAAATAATAAAAATGACCATTATATCAAATGCCCAAACAAATGTGCCATTCATTTTTTAGAGTTGAGCTGATCATGAATTCATGAAGCTGACGAGTATTTTCCTAGTTATAATCAAAAGTGTACATTGTTTTCAGTTAGAGTGAAGTAGCACTCAGAATGTTTTATGACAAATGTATTCAGTTTGGAAACATGTCCCTTGTTCCTCTACTGATGAACTAGAGTTCAGTTTCACTTGCATCCCACTCATGAGTTCTCCAGAAACTTATCAACATGAGCGGCCAAAGAAGTGTCTCAAGAAAAAGCCTGCTCTTTTTATCTTTCTGCTCCAGTCCAAAAAAGTTAGGGATGTTTGTTGTTTACTTTAGGAAGCTTCTCCTGGTACCTATCAGCCAAATTATCCCTTTAATAATCTAGTCCCAGGTCACACGCTTTAGCCATTAGTTATTTCCTGTCATTAGACTCCTTTCCCAAGAGGTCATTACTTATTTGAAGACAAGGATCAACTGTTTATTACACTTTATACAACTCATTAAACAAAACACAGCATTACAGTGACTTCTTGATATTCACTATGAAATTAATGGCCTTTAATAGACATGATTTTCAATATCAAAATTATCTTCTTTTTTAAGATCTTGAGAAATCTTTAGATCTTGTAGATCTAAACGATTTTGCAATATCTTTTTTTAAAAAAAGAAAAAATTCTATTAAATAATTGCTCAGTGGTAGACTTATTAAGTATGTACTTATTAAGTGTGGAATCCTAGGTCTAATTCTACCACCACATCTATTTGCACAATATGTAATATAAAAATAAATGCATGTGCACACACTCAAACAAACAATATAAAGATATAATAATCATCTAATAGGGTTAATTCCTTTTACAAAATGATACCTAATTTCTGCTGAATTCGTGTCATATTCCAAATATATGCTAGATGCTTTATCTAAATTAATTGACGTAGTCCTAAAAATCTCTATTAGTATGTTAATATTACCCATATTTTGTCTATAGAAAAATGAAGCTGAGAGAATACAAATAATATGGTTAAATTAAAAGAGACAAGGCTGGAGAGATGGCTCAGTGGTTAAGAGCATTGACTGCTCTTCCAGAGGTCCTGAGTCCAATTCCCCACAAACACATGGTGGCTCATAACCATCTGTAATGGGATCTGATGCCCTCTTCTGGTGAGTCTGAAGACAGATACTGTGTATTCATAGAAAATAAATAAATTAATTTAAAAAAAAAAGAGGCAGAAAATGCTACTAGTCGGGTAGTGGTGGCATACACCTTCAATTCCAGCAGAGGCAGAAGGATCTCTGTGAGTTAAAGGTCACTGGTGTACAGAGTAGGCTACTCAGAGAAACCCTGTCTCGAAAAAAAACCAAACCAAAACAAACAAATAGCATTTTCTTTCTTTTTCTTGTTTTTATCTTTTGCTTTTTTGTTTTGTTTTGTTTTGTTTTGTTTTTTGGTTGTCCTGGAGCTCACCCTGTAGACCAGGCTGGCCTCAAACTCAGAAATCCTCCTGCCTCTGCCTCCCAAGTGCTGGGATTAAAGGTGTGTGCCACCTTCGCCCAGTGAAAATGCTATTTGTTAGAGCTAAAACTTGTGCTCAAGTTATGAATTGATATATGAAATAATGGAACATTACATTATGACTTTTGTGTCTTTTAGTTATATTTCAGCAAAATATTTATATCTAAACACAAAAAGTATGAATTAAAAGGAAATTTCTGTAACCACAGAGGACTAGAATGACAAGCCACTTATGTACTGACTAACACTACTACAAGGACGTTTATTCTTGACTTCACCTCATGCCTTTACCCTATTATTACTTATCTCAGGTTTTGTTTTGATTTTTTAAGGGCTTATTTTGTTTTTATTAATATGTATATGTGTCTGTCTGCAAGTGTGTATGTGTGTGGTTGTGTGTTTTCTGTGTATGTGCATGCAGGTGCCAATGGAGGCCAAGGGATCCCCTGGAGCTGGAGTTATAGGTGACTGTAAACTGCAGGGTACAGGTGGTGGGAACCAAACTCTAGAACTCAGCGGAGGGAGCAAGTAGTCTTAGCCACTGAGCCATCTCCTCAGCCTTAGGTTTCTAGTCATTTTTTTTAAAAACCATTATTTTTCTGGTTTGTTTCTGAAGCATCACTAAATTGTGCAAAGGTAAATACAGTCTTAAAAGGTATAGTTTTGTTTTGTTGTTATGTTTCTTCCAGATTTAATTCCACAGAAAAGCCTGTTTCTTTTCTCAGTTTCATTTCTTCCCTATGGTAAGAATCCCTAAGTCCCTATCCTCATTACTAAATTTAACCAATTTTAATCTAAACTTAATATACTAGGAAATACTGCTCTAGGTATTTAATATTGAAAAATGATGATGCTTATACTCTTACACTAGCCAAAACTCAGCAATCTGAAGATAAGAATATAGAGGAAACGAGTAAGTGAATGGCCTTTTACAATGTCATCATTTTAACAGATCAAAACAGAAATGATGAGATTGTGACTATACAGAGAAATTTTAAAAAGAATTTAAAACAAAGAACCAGCTAAACAATGATCTAGCTCATCAAAGTAAAGAACAAGAGAGAAATGATCAAACAAAATAACTCTAAAATATTTGGCTTGAATGGCTGGATATCTTTGTATGTCATTCAGTTAACCTTAGGACAAAAGAAAAAACATATACACAATATAACATAAACTCATCACTTACCTCTCACCCCCTCACTATTCTTTTGATTAAGGTCTCCTTTTTAATCGAGAAGCCTGTCCCGCTTCTTGACTCCCACCTAGTCACAACCCAGTACAGTGAGTTCAGTATGGACTCTGGAATCATATTTTTAAGGTTAGAACTCTGCTCAGCCACTTACTCAGGGTTATGGCCATGGTCAACTGCTTATCCAGTCTGTTTCAGGATTCTTTTCAACCAATAATAAGTGGGGCTGCTAAGGAAAATTAAATAAGCTCATCATTAAAGAAGACTTGTTTTTTGCGCGTTTGCCTGCATGTATGTATGTGCACCACTCACATGTCCCATGCATGGAGGTCAGAAGGTATGAGATCCCCTGGAACTGGAATTATGGTGGTTGTGAGACACCATATGAGCAATGAGAACTGAACCCAGGTCTTCTGCAAGAGCCATATAACCACTGAGTAATCTTTCCAGCCCATTAGGTCATTCTCAACAGAGCTTAGAATGGTGCCTGTTAAGTGCTCTTTAAACATGTGTTCAGTAAATAAACAAATCTTTCATGTTTCTCCAATTTAATATCAAACCAATTGAGGCCTCTGATAGTTTATATTTCATTATCTCATCTACTGAAATTGCTTTTTACCTGTCCTGTTAACAAAAAAGATCCAATGGATTCTCTTCAAAATTCTCTCCTGATATCTGGGTCACCCTAGTTGCTTCAACCCTGTGCTCTTTTCTACTTCTTACTGTTGGCTCCAATTTGAGTTCCTGTTTCATTAACGTAGCCATCGTCCTTCGAATGGCCTTCTTTCTCAGTGCTCCCTCAATGATGCCAACTCTTCTTATGGCCCACAGGCCACGAAGCTTAGGCTGATCTCCATGTCTGAGTTCCCAACTCTTACGATGGACAGCTGTATGTGGCTATACCTTTAGATATAAATTCAAACACAAAAACTGAATTTGTAATTCTTAGTGGTTTTATTTCTCATTATGGCATTACTATTTTTCAAATGTCAGCTGCCTAAATTCTAAGACTTACTTTTTCTTCTCTTTCAATGTATAATTATCTATGACACATTAGCACTTGCCTCCTTTCTTGTAACAATACCATAACTCTACTTTAGATTTTAATGCATCTCACCACGATGTCATCACTTTTTCAAAATAATCTCAAATATAAGTACCTAGATTTTTAGCTAAGAGAACCCAGAGTCAGCTATTTCTATTCTATAGGCTTCCCAGAGAACAAAATTACTTTCTGCAATACAAATCTGACCATATCAGTTTCCTGTTGAAAGAGCCTCAAAAAGATAACCCATCTCCTTTAGGATTAATTAAACCTTTCACTGTTTGCATTTCACTTTACTTATCCAACTGAAACTCCATCTTATGTACACAACCTCCCCATCCCTATTCCATCTTCTCATAATAATCTGTAACTTCTCAGTACCACTACAACTTTTCTCTTTTTTCTTTTCGGAAAAAGTACTTTCACACATTCTCGTTATCAAGAAGTAGGATTTAGAGGCCACTCTCTTTCTACAGGCTTCCCAGCAACTGTCCTTAGAGAAGTTAATGAAAGTAACCTATTGCATACCCTCCGCCCACTCACGAGCATCAATGTGTGTGTGCGTGTGTGTGTGTGTGTGTGTGTGTGTGCGCGCGCGTGTGTGTATCGCTTCCAAACTTGAGATGAACATTGGATATTTGACGAACCTCTAGGGCATGGCATAGCACCAGTTATTCAAAAGGTGCTGTAACCCGCGGCTGAGCAAGGGTAAAACCCATCAAAACCTGGCACTTACAGTAGTCTCGCGGTTGGCACTGAAGGCCTTGCCTTGGCTAGCTCCCGCCGTTCAGTTTTCTGCCGGCCTCAACTGCAGTACTTTTTACAAAATGCCAGAGTCTGGCTTCCTGGCCAGACACAGGGCCCTATGTAGAGGGTCCCAGGAGGCGGTCCCTGGGGCATCCTGAGACTCCCCACAGCAGATTCGGGAAGGGGAAGAAAGTGGGATCCAGCATCGGCCAGTCCAATGGCTCAAGAGTCCGGGGGCCTAGACCAGCTCCTTGGCTCCCATCCCAGGGCAGGCTGCGGCCGATCCAGGTCCCCACGGGGGCTCCATTTCCAGAGACCCCGCACCCTAGCCCGGCTCCCGACTGGCCTCCGAACTTACAGACCCGGGGGTAAGGCCGCCATCTAGATCTGGCAAAGCCAGGAGCTCCAGCCCCTCGGGGCTACGGGAAGGGGGAGGGGCAGGCAACCTGAGCCAAAGGGGGACCCAACGGAACCGGAAGGGCAGCCCTGGCCGGACAAAGACAACTTCCAGGTCCCATGGTCAACTCCGCCAATCGGAATGCTCGGAGGACGACGGGCCCCCGAGAGGGACTTTCCGCGTTGTGGGCGGGGCGCGGGGCGAGGCCAGGGAATCCGGCCGCGGAGGCTCTGCTCTGTGAGCTCTGCAGCTACGATTCTTCCGTGAAAGGCGGGCCGGAGCTCTGTTCTTCGTGGCTGCAGTAACGAAGGGCTCCCGCCGACTGTTGCCTGCATGGGCCTGAGCAGTCTGTCTGCGAGCAAGCCGTGGTAAGTCCCTCCCGCCCAGGGACGTGGACTCGCTGCGTGGGAGCCTGGAATGCAGAAAGCTGTTGGGTCCCCTCCCTTGTGGATACTGGTGTTTGTTAGGAAATCTTCCTTATGTGTTCCCAGGTCAATCTCTTGCCTTCCTTATCTTTGGTTACCCTAGCTGTTCACAAATCTGTCGTTAACCTCTCTTGAGCACCGGAGCGAGCCACTCAGATTGATTTCGTGTTGTCCAGTGTTTAGTGTGTCTTTTTGTAACAAGTTCACGCCCAGGCCTACCCAGCTATATAGTTCTTGGTTGGTGAAAGAATCGTACAGGTCCTCTTCCCAAAGAGAAAATCTGGAAATTATTCTGAATTCCCTCTGCTTTGCCAAGCCATTTAATTATTGAGTTCTCTCCATTTCTTTTATTTACCGTTTGGTAGCGCTATTATGAGAAACAGAAATAATTATCAATTTAATCTTTTACCAATCTTAAAGCTAAGTGGTTTTATACAATGTATAACCACTGCTAGCTATTCCCGCTTTAACACCTTGTATTATTTTGTGGATATCCATTTTCCGTAATATCCGTTGAAAAGGTCGACTTTTTTGCCCATTGAGTGGACTTTTTGGAAATCAGTTCGCTTTATGAGAGTTTCTTACTGGGCTGTCTACAGTACGGTGATCTATGTTTATCCTTGTCCTAGTACCATACTGCTTTAAAAATCGTGACTTTGAAGGCAGTTTGGCGTTTATTGTGAGTCCTCCATTTTTATTCAAGACTGTTTTGGTTCCTCAAGATGTTTTTCACTTCCATTTGAATTTAGTATCAGGAATGGGACATAGAGTTTTTCACGATGCGCAAATATTGTACTACTGAGCTACACCTTCGGCCATATTTTTGTATTTATTTGAGGATTGACTTCCATTTCTTGGGAAACGGCTTTTGGAACATTTTTTGTTGTTTTGTTTTTTTTTTAAATCTGTAGACTGTTTTGAATAGATTAATTTTTTTTATGTCTTCCTGCCCGTAAACACAAGGTGCCTCTTCAGGTGTTGTATATTAGTTGTTTTCAGAAATGTCTTCTTAGTTTTCTGTATTCTTGGTTCATTTACACATTTTTATCAGGGTCTGCCTTAGTTTTCTTTTCATAGTGCTTATTGCGAGTGTCGTAAAAAATACATTTTTAAAAAGCACTGCTTTTTTAAAATGTGTTTGCAAAGCTCTTGCAATTCATTCATTTATTCAGGTAACCCCTCTTGTGGCCTTTTTGATCTTTTTTATTACACGTTGGTGTAGTTTATGAAAAAAAATCATTTACTTCTTTCCAACAGGATACTTTTTTTTTTTTTTTTTTTTTTGTCTAATAGGGCAAACAGTTTTAATACAGTGTTGAACAGTAGTAACAGTAAAGTAGAAGTAGACATCCTTGTTTTATTCCTAATGCTACGAGGAACTTTCTTGGCTTTATATTGAGTATATTTGTTTCACTATGAATTCTTCATAAATCCTTTATCATGTTGAAGAATCTTCTGCAAATTCCAAACTTTCTGCAGCATGCTATCTTGAACAGATGCTGTGTCTGCATCAGTTGAGATGATCGTATGCCCCACTCCTTGTTCCAATATATTCCTTTCATTTATTTTGTTGAACCACTTTGTATCTTACATTAGGCTGAATCTACTTGATCATGGTAAAATTCTTTTAATATGCTCTTGGATTTAATATGTTTATATTTCATGTGTTATTTTTATATCTATTCTTGAGTGTTATTGATCTATATTTTTATTTAGCTAGAATGTATTTGTCTGGTTTTCCTGTTAGCAATGCTGGATGAACAGAATGTGTTAGGAAGCATTGATTCCTCAAATTTTTGCAAACTTTTCAGGGAAAAAGCCTGTTCCCTCTTTCTTTAAATATTTAATAGAACTCACTGATGAGACTGTATGATATGAGACTTTCCTTGTTGGGAAATTTTGATTGCTAAAACAATCTCTTTACTTGGTATAGGGTTATTTTCTCTTCTTGAACCAGTTTAGGTTATTTATTGTTTCTAGAAACCTGTCCTTTTTTGCTTTCTAATTTTTGATATATAATTATTACAATAGTCTCATCTTTTAAAACTTTTATAACTTTGATAGTAATATATCCCTAGTTGCATTTCTTATTATACTTATTTGTATATTGTCTCTTTTCTTCATTAGCCTGGCTAAAGGTTTGTCAGTTTTGTTGGTCTTTTTCAGAATTTTTGTTGATTTTTTTTCCCTTACTCCTTTTAATCTATCTATTTTTTAAACTTTTTAAAAAAATTTTGTGTTGCTGGGCAATGATAGCACATGTCTATAATCCCAGCACTTGGGAGGTAGAGGCAGGCGGATTTCTGAGTTCCAGGCCAGTCTGGTCTATACAGGACAGCCAGGGCTATACAGAGAAACCCTGTCACAAAAACAAAACAAAAAACAGAAAAACAAAAAAGAATATTTGTGTTAGATTTGTTTCTTTGTTTTGTTTTGTTTATTTTGAGACAGGGTTTCTATTATAGCCTGGCTGTCCTAGAGCTCACTGTGTAAAACACGCTGGCCTCAAACTCACAGAGATCCATCTCTGCCTCCCAAGTCCTGGGATTAAAGCCATTCACCACCATGCCTAGCTTGCTTGTATGTATATGTGTGTGTATACACACACACACACACACACACACACACACTCTCTCTCTCTCACACACACTCATACACATTTTGTAGATCCTTGAAGTATAAGGTTTAGGTTATTGATCTGAATGTTTTGTTATTGTTGGTTTGTTTCTTTTATTGTGTTTTTGAATTTTGAAACAAGGTCTAGTCCAGATTGGCCTTAATCTTACCATGTAGCCAGAGCTTAGCCTTGAATTTGTAATCCTCCTGTCTCTGCCTTTCCAGTACTGGGATTACAAATATTCACCTTCTACTCCACCACAGCCACCTAGGAAGTATTTTTTAAAATGTAGACTTACAGCTAAATTTCCCTCTGATGATTGTCATAACAACAGCTTATAAACTCTAGTATGTATGCTATATTTAATTCTGAGTAGTTTATAATTGCCTTTGGCTTTTTTTCTCTTACCCATTGTTTTTTTTTTTTTTTCTACATGTTTGTGAAGTTTCTTCTTGATTTCTAACTTCATCTTGTTATGTTGAGAGAAGATTTTTTTTTTTATGTGGACTTAAAATACATTGAGGCATGTTTTGTGGACTAGCACGTTGTCTCTTCGGGTGACTCTCGTAGTGCTTAAGAAGAATGTGTATTCTGTGGTTACTGTATGGAATAGTCCATGTGTTTATGTTAAATATAGTTAGGGTTTCTTGTGGTGTTCAATTCCCCAATTTACTTTTCTTCCATATGTCTATTCTGTCCATCCTTGAACATAGAATATTCTAATTGTTTGCTCTGAATTCTTAGTTTGGAAAGACTTATCTTGGTTTCAGAATTTTCAGTGCATCATGACCACCAGGATGTGATGGAACAGAGCAGCCAGAAAATGAGTATTCTTCTAGTTTTTTTAATTTTCTGTATTGGGGATTGACCCAGGGCCTGGTATATGCATGCTCCTTATTGTTTGTTTTGATCACTGAGATGTAAACCCAGCCTAGCTACCATTGTTTAACTCTTTATTTTGACAGACTTTTTAGGAATTTTAAGAGACTAGTATCTGTATTGTTTCCTTTTTACTCTATTTGGAAACAAAAATTATTACATTCCAAAGCAACTGCTTGTATGGAAAGTAGACATCTACTGTGTATAATCAGGGAGGATACAAGCTCACAGAAGAGCAGGAAAAAGTTTTTGCTAAGTTCATCCTGAAATCTAACACAGAGAGAATTAATTTGTCAACCAATCAACCAAAAAGGTTAAAACTGGGCTGGAGAGATGGCTCAATGGTTTTAAGAGCACTGGCTGCTCTTCCAAAGGACCTGGGTTCAATTACCAGCACGGCAGCTCAAAGCCTTCTGTAGCTCCAGTTCCAGAGTGTCAGATGCCTTTTAATCTATGGGAGGTCACTAGGCACACAGACTGGCATACCACCTATATACATAAAAACTGGATGAGGGAGACTTTGACTTTCTACAATAACCACATATTATTCAAATGTCTTAGTTTTTAGTAAATTCAAATATCATAAAGCAGGTGGGAGGAGGGGCGGGTGGTGTCACACAGCTTTAATCCCAGGACTTGGGAGTCAGAGGAGAGTCCTGGACAGCCAGGGTTACATAGTAAGACCTTGTCTTTTAAAATGAAACGAAACAAACAAAAAAAGCAGGGCTGGAGAAATTGCCTAGTGATTAACTTAAGAGCACTTGCTGCTTTTGGAGAGGGCCCAGGTTCAGGACCCAGCACATGGTACTTTATACAACAGTCTATAACTCTGTGTGATGATTTCATGTCATCTTAACACAAGCTACAGAAACTTGAAAGAAGGGAGCCTAAATTGAGAAAATCCCTCCATAAGATTATGCTATAAGGAAGGGGCTGGGGAGATAGCTCAGCGGTTAAGAGCACTGGCTGTTCTTCTAGGGGTCCAGAGTTCAATTCCCAGCAACCACATGGTGGCTCACAACCGTCTATTAATGATATGTGATGCCCTTTTCTAGCATGCAGGTGTACATGCAGATAGAGCACTGATATACATAAAAATAAATTAAAAATGATTAACGAAAAAAAGATTATGCTGTAAGCAAGTCTTAGGGCATTTTCTTAATTAAAGATTGATAGAGGAGGACCTGTGGGTGGGGCTACCCCTGGGCTGGTGCTCCTGGGTTCTATAAGAAAGCAGGCTGAGCAAGCCATGGGAAACAAGTCAGTAAGCAGCATACCTTCTAGCCTCTGCATCAGCTCCTAACTCCAGGCATCTGCTCTGTTTGAGTTCCTGTCCTGACTTCCTTCGGTGATGAACAGTGATGTGGAAGCATACGCTAAATAAAGCCTTTCCTCTGCAGGTTGCTTTGGTCATGGTGTTTCATCACAGCCATAGTGAGCCTCACTGGGACACCGGTTCCAGGAGATCTGATTCCTCCTTCTTGCCTCTGCAGGCACCAGACACACATGTGGTGCATTTAACATTCATGCAGGCAAAAGCAAAACACATGAAAATAATAGTAAATGAATTTTCCTTAGAAATATAAAGAAAGCATGAAACCTATAAAGGAACAGTAAAGTATGGCCAATTCCAAAGAAAAAAAAATAAGTCCACAAATTGTCCCCAAGAAATATTTAACTAAAAATAATATGAGGTGTTGGTGTTGATCAAACCCAATGACCCATGCATTTTAGTCACATCTGACAAAGGCTTAAAACAACTATGTTGTGGTTACTCAAAAAATTAGTAGGAGTCATGAATGAAATCAAGAAAGCAGTACATGAACAAAATGAGAATATCATGAAAGAGAAAGAAATTATGAAAAGGAGCTAAAATAAAATTGTGGCCTTTGAAAAGTACAGCAATGGAAGTAAAATATTGATTGATGAGGTTGGGTGGATGGTGCACTCGGTTGTTCAAGTGTTTGCTGTCCAAGCAGAAGGACCCAAGTTCAGTCCCTACACAAACAAGCCAAGCCTTACAGTGAATGCCTGGAATCCCACTGATGAGGAGGTAGCAGCAGGATCCCTGTAGTTTGATGGCCAGCCAGTGAATCCTCATCAGGGAACACCAGGACAATGAGAGACCCTGTTTCAAAAAAGCAAGATGTAGCCTGGTGGTGGTGGTGGCGGCGGCGGCGGCGCCGCCACCGCACGCCTTTAATCCCAGCGCTTGGGAGACAGAAGCAGGTGGATTTCTGAGTTCGAGGCCAGCCTGGTCTAGAGTGAGTTCCAGGACAGCCAGGGCTATACAGAGAAACCTGTCTCGAAAAACCAAAAAAAAGGAAAGTTTGGATGGGGTGTATTTTTAAATACCCTAGTCCTTCTTCCTTATATTTAACTTTTTTCTGTCCTACACAGCCTTCAGACTCTTACCTCCTGTTTTGCTTACCAGCAATACCATAGTTTTCTCTTGAAAACCTGAAAACCCTAAATATGACATTGTTACTGTCCCTGCAAAAATCACCTTTCTGTCTATAGATTGAGCTGTATTTACCTCCTTTTTAGCATTCAGAGATCTTACTGTTCTGGCTCTTGCTTACCAATGTACTTTATCTCCTAATAGCCCCAAATTCTATACATACACTATACTCATACAATAAGGTTTCAAAGCCACCTGCTGATAAAAAACTAAGCATATTAAAAACTCCAAATTAGTTTTCTCTGAATGATATAAATTACTTAGTGACATTGGTAGGCACTAAAATAGATTCAAGTCTATATTTTAAAAGGACTCTGGTTACATGGTGTTCCTGTCTTGAAACAGCAACAATAAAAAGACTCTACAGGAGCTGAGAAGTTAGCCCAGGTGGTAGAGTGCTTGCCTAGCAGGCAAAACCACCCTATGTTTGATACCACACACTGTGTATAACACTGGGTGTGTTGGTGAATGCTTGTAATCCCAAGCATTGGGAGGTAGAGTTAATAGGATCAGAGGTCCAAGATCATCATCATCATAATTTGAGGTTAGCTGGATAGACATGAGAGATACAGAGAGAAAAGAAGAGTTAGAGTCTGTAAGCAAACATCAATACTAAATCAACATCCCATGCTCTACACAATAAGTGATACTATGTGCTAAATAATTTGCATTGTATCTAATATCAGGAAACAAATCTAGCACAACATCCTAGGTGACGTTCATTAAACCTTCTGATACAGCTTCTAGTTTGCAAAAGTACAAGGTTCAGAAGACAAACGCAGTAACTTAATGCAGACTTTGTGAAGCGAATATTGAAATCCAGGAGTTTTTTACTTTCTTTTTCTTTTTTTAGTTACCTACAAAGAGCTATTCGTTTTCAAATTGCACATTTTAAAAACTTAAAAGAAAAAAAAACACTTAAAGGCATAACTAAATGAACCTTTGGTCAAATAATTAAATGTAGTAATCAGAAGAAAGGTAGGTGTTATTAATTTAAAAAAAAAAAGAGAGATTACTAGGCTGGTATGTTCCAGCATTTGGGAGATGGAGGCAGGAGGATCAAGGGTTTGAGGCTAGCCTGTGTAAAAAAAAAAAAAAGACATCGGATCATTAAACTGATCTTGTTAACTGAAATGTTAACATTGGTGGTGAAATGTGACATTCCATTAGTTTTAACTTGTTTCTATTTTTTAATTTTTTCTCCAAACATACTGAGTATTATTAAAGTTTTATTTAAGAAAACTCAATTTACACATGTACTTTGACTATACTTATGAATCAAGAAATGCATGGAAAGTGACTACCAAAACTAGTAAACATTATTAGGAGTGCACGAGATTATAGTTTCTTTCTCATATTATTTGTATACTTAAAAATGGGTGTGTATGCCGGGCATTGGTGGCAGTGGTGGCGCACGCCTTTAATCCCAGCACTTGGGAGGCACAGGCAGGCGGATTTCTGAGTTCAAGGCCAGCCTGGTCTACAGAGTGAGTTCGAGGACAGCCAGGGCTACACAGAGAAACCCTGTCTCAAAAAAAGGAAAAAAGAAAAAAAGAAAAAAAAAAGTGGGTGTGTATAAGGAAAACGAAACATCACTCTTGTCCCATAGGAGTCTAGGTGTTTTGTGAAGGACGAGACACAAAGGGAAACTGTAGCAGCAAAGGTTTTCTTTCTTTTTAATTGCTTTCCTGGTTCACATTGTAAATGACTCACTTAGAAAAGAGTGTACCACGTTCAAATAAAGAATAAGCGGCTTTAGAAGTATAAAATACTAAGTCTTGTGTAGCAGCAGTGCCTGGCCTAGCGGCAAAGACCTGTAATCCTAGCTACTCTGGGTATCAAGACCTCAGGATGTAGGCTTTCGTGCTCTACAAAGTGAGTTCAAGGCAGACAAAGACTCTGTCTCAAAATTAAAAATAAATCTGGGTTTTAGCTGCGTGGTAAATACATGAAGTGTTAGGTTCAGTAACAACAAAGTAATAACTTTAAAAAAACTTGCACGCCTGTTTTGTTCTCAGCTACATTGTGTGTTCATTTCGGACAGGACCTTTAAATTTCGCTTTATTGCTGTTGCTTTGTATTCAACTTGTAATACCTTTTCAAATAAAATTCTCATCCTCGAGTCACAGATTGAAATAACCTTATTCGTTCCTAGTTTCCTCAGTACCTGAAACCGGGTCACTGTATGGAGTCTGAAGTTTGATCTGTAGATCGAGTTCGGTAACATCTTCTCAAGTTTGGGGTAAAGCTGAACTGAGAGACATATTTTTATAAACTAAACTAAACTATCACAGTTCTTGGTTCTGTGTGCCTCAGTAAATGTTGGGAGAGTTGAGTCGGCGTTAAGTGCTGCCTGGCAAACAGTGTTTGCTTCAGAAAGGTGGACACAGGATGCCTCCCCGGGCTCCGGCTACCTCTCCGCTGCAGTCGCGGTGTTAGCGGAGTCCGAGCTGTGCGCGCAAGCGCTGATGCTCGGCAGGCTCCGAGCCTGGGTGGGGCTGCGGGAAGGAAGCTCCGCCTCGCGGGAGAACGCGGGGCCTATGAAGTGGGGCGGGGGGCGGGCCGGAGGGCGGAAGGAGCTGCTTCACGTGAGCAGGGGGCTGGGCGGCGGGGAGGCCCAGGCGGCGGAGCCTCCCTGACGGCGCTCGGCGGCGACAGCAGGTCCGGTACAGTCGCCGTTCCCCTCCTCTCACCCTGGTCTCCAGACCCCGGAGGCGGGGTTTTTCCCGCCGCCCCGGTTAGAATCCGGCTGCCTTCTCTCCCCGCCGGGCGGGGTCGGGCCGGGGATTGCGGGGGGGGGGGCTCTCTCGACGGCCCCAGCCCTGAGGGGAGCGGAGATTGGGTGTGGGGGAGCGGCCACGGAGGGCAGATGGCGCACGCGCGGGCCCTACCCCGCCACCTCCCCAGGAACCCCTGCCCAAACCGGTTCCCCCTGTCTGGGTGGGTGTCTGTCTCCAAGCCTTGCAGCTGCTGTTCCCTTGTGCGAGATCTCTCCCCTCCCAACAAAGCCGGTTCCTCTTCACTTTTGTGTTTTTGTCTTGGTCTTGTTTGGAGATCTGCCGTTGTCCTCTGCCTCAGTTTCTCCCGTTGCCCACTGTGTCGATGTGTATGTGACGTGTTGCCTTGGGCCTCCTGCTGGCTTCCTTGGCTGCGCCTAATTTAAAAGACTTACTCTCTTTGAGCGTCGCTCTGTTTTCTCTTACTGGTATTTTCTGCCTCATTCTCTCCACCTACGATTAAAGTGGTTCTGGCATCACACTCCGTCTAAAAGAAACACCTGCCTGTTCCTGCCTTGTGCCTTGCTTTTCAGCACCCTTCAGGGTTATGCGAGTCAGTCCAAAGGCTGTCTCCAGCCTTCCAGGGGTGCGCTGTCCATCGCCTGATAGTAGTCAGGACCATAGTCTTTACTAATACCTACATTTGTAGTCTGCACCTGCTTTTACAATCATACTCATACCTGTGGTGCCCGAAGGATCAAGTATCCTAAGCAGATTTGAACTTATGACCATGCTTGTTGCGCTCCTTTTAAAAACCGTGCTCCGACTTGAATATGAGACCGGGGGAGGGGGGGGAACGGTTAGTGGAGTATGTTTCCCCCTACCACTGGAGAAGAATGTCAGGGACAGAGTTTCACAATGTATTTGTTATTTTCATTTAGATCAACACCTGTATTTACATTCTTGTGAATAGAACCTGATAAAAGTATGTGGGCTTCCAGCTACTTTGTTTATTTAGGCAGAGAAACAATGGACAAGAGAGTGATATTGTCAAACTGAAAAGTTATTTGGAAAAAAACCTCTGGTGCCAAAGAAATGCATGTATAACTTTTTTAATGAAAGCAAAGGACCTGTTGTATTAATCCATATCTATTCATAATACTAATAGATTATATTGTGTATTGAAGATTTAGCTAAAGCTTAGATAGGAAATGAGAATGAACAAAGGATAGGATTAATGATCTTCCTTAAAGGTCAGAATTTGAATTAAAATTTGATTAATTTGAATATATGTATGTATATTTTAATTTACTTGTCATGCTCAGCAATTGAAGTAAGAGGATCATGAGTTCATGGCTGGCCTGGGCTGCATAGCAAGACCCTGTCTCAAAGAACAACCACCAAAAAATAAATAAAATGTACATGTTTAGTACAAACTATCAGATCAGTTTCATGATTAAAGTTACAATATTGCTATGTTGTGGTAAATTTTTCAGTTTCTTCAACTGTGTGTGTGTGTGTGTGTGTGTGTGTGTGTG
>JADRCD010208327.1:2707-14543 GCA_019843815.1 Montemys delectorum | reverse complement strand
GCAGCCTGGCTTTCCTGACGCTTTCCTGACTCCTCCCGAATTGTTTATGTTATGCAAATATCACTGTAACCTAGAGACCCAGTTTTCGTTTTCCCCCTGTGTACATATAAAACCCGAACCCCCAAAAGTAAAGTGGAAGCCTTGATTGGGATGCAACTTGGCTTCTTGTTCTTTTGTTCTCGAACTCTTGTGTTTCAGGTCTTTCTTCTCCCTTCGGTGGAGAGAGAACCCAGTTCTTGAAACTGCGGGACAGTTTCACAAGATTGTGTTTTCTAGATATAACAGGGAAACTAGACCTATGAAATCTCGACACACTACGTCTGCCTAAATCAGACCTCAACTGACAACTCTATGTGATAACATTGATGGGGGAAATCTTATAGGGCCCCATTCCTAGATTAAGAGCCACAGACAATTGTCTGACAGACTATTGAGAGAAGAGAAATTAGTCTTTCTGAGAGATAAGGACCCTAATTAATTATTTAACCAAATGGTCAGCCCTAAATACACAAACAACACTAAAGGGAATCAATGGTTTATATCTACATATTTATCCATATATGCGTATAAGTTTATGTAACTATAACAATAAAAGAAAGAGTTAATGAATTTTAACATGAGAAGGGAATATAAGAAAGGTGGGTGGAAGGAAAATGAAGGGAGATACAATATAAGTACATTTTAATTAAAAATAAAATAAAACATCAAACCACTCAAGACCTTAATTTTTAAAAAAAAAAAAAAAAAAAAGACAAATATTATACAGGTATCCCTTTACACAGTTCTAATCACCTTAGCTTCAGTATCTTCATGTGTCCTGGCTGGATGAGTCCGAGACAATTGTAGCTCCACTGAGAATGCTCTGATAAATGGTATAGAAAACTAATCTGACTTGCTTGCCTTGTGGGACTGAGCAATTGTTAGATTCTTTGACTTCCATTCACAGCTACTGCTGACCATTGTTGGGAGTTGGACTACAAAATAAATGTAGGAGGAGGCAGGACCAGCCAGGAGGCATAGGCCTCAGAATCGGCAGGGCATCTGACGCAGGATCCTTTCGAGCTCCCTCTTCACCTACCAGGAGGTTTTGCAGATCCATAACCCTCTCTGCCCCTTCCCCGAAAGCAGAGAGCTTGCCTTAGGGAATGCTCCAACCCAGAGACTCAGGTGAGATCTCCACTTTCTCTCCAGTGACCTTCTAAGGTGGGACCAGCCAGCAAAAAAACAAAAACAAAAAACAAAACTAAAACAAACCCCTGTTCCCTCCCCTCTCTCCCTGCTCACCAACCCACCCCTTCCTGCTTACTGATCCTGGCATTCCCATGCACTGGGGTATAGAGCCTTCACAGGGCCAAGGCCTCTCTTCCCATTGATGACCAACTTGGCCATCCTCTGCTATACATATGCTGCTGGATCCATGAGAACCACCATGTGTACTCTTTGGTTGGTGGTCTAGTCCCTAGGAGCTCTGAGGGTACTTGTTAGTTTGTGATAAGGGGCTGCAAACCCTTAAGCTCCTTGGGTCCTTTCTCTAGCTCCTTCATTGGGGACTCTGTACTCAGTCCAATGGATGGCTGTGAGACTCTACTTCTGTATTAGTCAGATACTGTCATAGCCTCTCAGGAGACAGCTATATCAGGCTCCTGTCAGCCAGCACTTGCTCATATACACAATAGTGTCTGGATTTGATGATTGAATATGGAAAGGATTCCCAGGTGGAGTAGTCTCTGGATTGTCCTTCCTTCAGTCTCTGCTCTATAGTTTGTCTCTGAAAATCCTTACATGGGTATTTTGTTCCCCCTTTTAAGAAGGAATGAAGTATCCACACTTTGGTCTTCCTTCTTCTTGAGTTTCTTGTGGTTTATGGATTGTACTTTGTGTATTCTGATCTTCTAGGCTAATATCCACTTATCAGAGAATGAATAGCATGTGTGTTCTTTTGTGGTTGGGTTACCTCACTCAGGATGATATTCTCCAGGTCCATCCATTTCCCCAAGAATTTCATAACTTCATTGTTTTTAACAGCTGAGTAGTATTCCATTGTGTAGATGTACCACATTTTGGAGAGAGAGAGAGAGAGAGAGAGAGAGAGAGAGAGAAGAGAAGAGAAGAGAAGAGACAGAGACAGAGAAAGAGAAACAGAGAGCAACAGAGACAAGAGAGCTTTTTCAGTCATGTCAGTAATCTACTTCTTAGTACCCGTCAAAATCTTGCATGTTTCCTCTAAATTATGTGTGCTGAATAATCAGGGGAGGCAGAAACACTTGGTGAAATATGACCTACTCCATTATCTCCATAACAAGCTATTTAGGCTAGATGTAGTAAATTAGAAGACAAATTTAAAGTGCAGTAGATATGACATCCTTTCTCTCTGCTAACTTAAGCCTAAAGGCTCAGTTGGGATATGCCTGCTTGCTCATTATTTTGTCATAAATTACAACTACTCCTGTTCATCATACAGACTGTCTAGTAAACCTTTGGGTTGTATATCCAGACCCCTCCCTGGAGCAAAAACATTCATTTGTCTTGCTTGACTTTCTTGGAGAAAAGGCTGATAACAACAACTAAAATGGATTGTTCCAACCAATATCTTATAGACAACGCTCTGTATCACAACATACTTTAAAGGAGGTGCTCACACTGTTGTCCTCCTTGCTGTAGGATATGAAAGTACACAAGCTTTGTGTGCTTGATGCATAGACTGGGTATATTTGAAACATGGCCTGGTGCCCAACTGCTGACATCATCATTGACCTCAGCTTTCCTGCTGTGTCATTTGACTGACTGGCATATTTTAAAATTAAATGAAAAAACTCCATAGTAACATAGCCACAAGTGAGATACATTCTTTTCCTGTAACTAGCCTAAACCTAATATTAGTTCTACGTCCAATTTTACCATTCCTATGCAATATTACTAATTTTATTTATTCTGATATTACTATTCCTTTTGGACCTTCACACATGAACTGATATCTTCACTACAGAACATTGTAGGATGTCGGGTCTTTATTACCTTTCTCTAACTCAAACAAGATTTGAGCCAAGGGCAAAGAATCCGTAAACTCAAGCAGGTATTCTGAGTGAACAAAGACGATCACGAGGCTGATAGAAATCCATGGTTTAGCTATTGTGGAATAAAACAATGTAGGGCTATTTTCAAAACCAGTTTGACAATCTCAGATGCGTGTATGGAAAACTGATGATTCATTTCCCTGCCCTTGGAAGAGATTCCAAGCTCTTGAGAACAGAAAGAACAAGATGAGGTCAAAGAATTTCATGGCATCGTACATTATACTTGGTTCTTGATAAAAGATAGTAAAAAAAATTTTCAAAAAAAAAAAATTAAAAAGCCAATCTAATATGCAATATGAAGTTTTTAAATGGCAGAATATATCATTATTAGTTTTATAATTCTTCTTAAAAATAATACAAATGACTCATTTCCCTATGAGAAATTCAACTGAACAAGCTGTGAGTTAAGGCACACTAGAAACACCATTTGTTAAGACTTACAGGAGAGGATAGTCACTGAGCAGAGGCAGAAGAAAAGAACTGCCCACTAAATTAATATGTTTTATATAACATTTCTTTTATCCTTACACGTGCCTTCTGTGTTAGCATGCCTTCTACAGAGAAGTAGAGATTCAGACATAGCTCTCAACTTGCTAACAAGGACACATTCTATTCTTCCTGGTTTGTCTCCTGTGCTATGGATTCTTGTGCTACGGGTTTCTTCGCTGTTAGATGGAAAGGGACAAATGTAGTAACATATTTCTCAGTTGACTGAAGTCTAGAAAACATCTTTCAGATAAGCTTCTGTTGAATCCATCTGAAATGTTACTGTGTAAGCATCTTATATTCAAAACAAGGTATTGTGGAACAAGAACCATCCCTGCTCCACAGAATTTACTAACTAGATGAACTAAAAAACAAAACACTTGATGACTGAATGTAGTGACCCTACTCAAAGCAAGTGCAATAGGCAGGCAGCTGGTCTCTGCTTTGTACCTAGCACAGGGCTCCCTCTCACCTCCGTCTAACACCACCCCCCAACCCCCCTAGATCTGAGACAACTTAGACAAGTGTTAAAACAGCACTGCCCAAAAGCCCCCTCTTAATGAAAATATCTCGTAGAGCCAGGTGCTAAGGAGAGACATCCTCCCAGTCTTGGTATCACCAGAATTGGCCGGCACTCTGATAAGCGGCCGAA
The DNA here is from genome assembly GCA_019843815.1 of Montemys delectorum. NCBI lineage: Eukaryota > Metazoa > Chordata > Mammalia > Rodentia > Muridae > Montemys > Montemys delectorum. The sequence continues at coordinate 10,331 of JADRCD010208327.1, read as the reverse complement.
TTTTCCAGGGCCTGTCCTCGAGGCCTCAAAAATAACAAACCCAGAGAGGGTTAGAGCTCCCCCCATTTAAATCATAGAAAAAGGCAATCAGAGGTCATAGACAGTTATGGCCTAAAATTAGTTCCTGATAACACGAAAAGAGGCACCCATTAATCCCCCACCAGCTTCAGTTCCACCCTAGCGTTTCACTCCTCTCACTCTGAAGCATCCTAAGAATTCACAATTTTTTATATAAACTCATATGTTTCCCGGGCTCGGGGTCACATGCGATCACTTGCTCTTAGTGAGTGAACACCGTGTGATCCGAGTCTGGACTCGAATAAAAGGCTCTTTTGTATTTACAGCGGACTTTGCAATTCTTGAGTTCATTTGGGTTTTCCCGTGGGCCCTTGGACACAACATAAAAAACATGAAGAATTCACAACAAAAATACTTTGCCAAGCTAAAGATGTCAGGAATGATCTTGAGGAGCAGTTTAAGCTCAGAAAATATTCACAGATCTTCAGCTAAATTAGCTCATTGGGCATAAAAGCAGTCAATGCCCACATGAGAGAGAATGGATGGTAGGTGAGCTGGGTTGCTGGACAGATCACAGCCCTGTTGGAGAATGTTAAGACAGTGGAGTGCTTCAGCCATGTGCAGTGGAAGACAGGTAATTACTGAGGCCAAATCCTACACAAGGGGCAGGTTATTCAAGAATGTGCTGTGAAATCTAGATCTCTCTGTGTTGGAAGTCACTGAACAAATTCGTTGGTGTGAATGAATGTTTTTATTATAAAATGAAAAATGTTTTAATGGGGCTGGAAGTGATGGGTAAGGATAGAAATGAAAAAAAAAAAAATCCAAAATGTCTTCAGAAGGTAACGCGTTCAGGACATGGTGACTAGATATAGACCATAAATAACATGAAGGAGTAGTTAGGTTTTGCCTCTGTTTATGGAATGTGAACGTACCTCCAAGTAGAATTAGGATCATAATTCCAGATTGAGGCCAGAGGAGAAAACTGACATTTGAAAATATCTAGAATAATAGTAACAATATTTTTGTTTTCCTTATGGAGAGTCAAGATTCTAGGAAGTGAAAAGATCAAAACAAGAATGGAAACTATGTTTCCAACTGCACCTACGAAATGTGTCTAGATATTCCTAGATTGGTTAAATTGCCAGACACAAACCTCATAGGAGTTCCTGAAGCTTCCTCTTGTTCATCTGACAAGACTCGACAGTTTCAGTATCTTACACATTGCTTTAAAATACAATACAGACTGTTAATACCAGATCACTCACAAAATACCTTTGCTTGCTTCACTCTGCTCTTGTTAGACGATAGTGTCAGAAAGAATGGAGTGACTTGAGTTTGTTTTAAGATAAGGTATCATGTAATGAACCAGTCTTCAGTGTAATGAGTTGGAAAATTTTGAATGAGCTGAAAAATTTGCAAAGGAAACACAGAGACATGGTAACATACTATATCCCACACCCCACACATGTAATTTTAACTTTTGCTTTGTTGGGATAGAATTCACAAAAGTGAATTACGTTTGTTTTTTGAAACCTTCATTTTAATGATGCATAGTACATCTATCTACAAGGGTGATGAGAAGAGCTCTCATTAAATTTGAACTATTAGTCAATTAGCAGTTACTCTCTCGTCATTCCTACCTTTTGTCTTTTGTCTTTGTAAATCTATTTATGTCTTCATGGGGCAGCCATTTCTATACATTTCAAATATATGAAGCATGGGTTCTGCACATTTCATACAGAATTTTAATTCCTTCATTTGGCCTGATGTTGCCAAGGTTCATGGTAGCAAAACTGTTTCATTCTAATAGATGGACATACTGTAATTTTTATTCCACTCACCATTGAATACCCATATGACTCAGTTGCACACTGTGAATCTTACATGTAATGTTCCTATAAAGCATTTTGTAATAGTATTTTTGCATGTGCAATTTGTTCTGGTTCACTAGGAGATATATTTTGTTAATTATAATAGTAGTATTCCTCAGTCTGAAAGGAACTTAGAGCTGATCATTAAGAAACTGCCAACCACCAGGCAGTGGTGGTGCATGCCTTTAATCCCAGCACTTGGGAGTCAGAGGCAGGCGGATTTCTGAGTTCAAGGTCAGCCTGGTCTACAGAGTGAGTTCCAGGACAGCCAGGGGCTACATAGAGAAACCCTGTCTCCGAAAAAAAAATATCAAAGAAAGAAAAGAAACTGCCAACCGTTTTCCAAAGTGGTTACATCATTTTTACATATTTCCTCCAGCAAAATAAAATGCCTCTAATTTATCCACTCCAGGTTGACTTCTATGTATGTCTGATTATTTTGTTGTTGTTGTTATGGTTATTATAGTAAAATCAAGCATTGTTTTCATATGGTTTCTGTATTCACTTCAGAGATGATTGTTGATTTTAAGCAATTTTTACCTATTTATGTTTCATTGTTACATCAGCTTTGAAGAAGTATCTGTTTAAACCTCTTTGTTTCCAAAGTTAGATTATCTTTTGAATGTTGATTTGAAAGACTTCTAACTGGTAGATACTTTTCTTAATTTAAAATTTTTCTCTTTCCATTTTCTTCCTATAATAATTGTAGTTCATTAATATTTAGATCTTTTCAAATAAACATGTGTTAATTTATTGATTTTTTTCTATTGACTTCTGGTTTTCAATTTAAATGATTTCTGCTAGAATTTTATTACTTTTTATATATCTTTATTTTGGATTTAGTTGATTCTTCTTGTTCTGGTTTTTAAAGGTAGGAATTTTATATATCTTTTTCTCTAGTACATAAATTGATTGATCAAAGTTTCCTTCTAAGCACTATTAGCTTAATCCCAAGGATTTTAACAAGTAGTATTTTCATTTTCATTTAATTCAAAATGTCTTAAAATTTCCCCATGACATTTTACTCTAGCCCATTTTTATATAGAGTTGACTAGCCTCCAAATTTTTTGAGTCTTCTGGCTATCTTTCTGTTACTGATTTTTATTTAAATTTCTTGGGGTCTGAAAGTAGTTTTCGCATGGCTTAAATACTTCATTTTTCTTAAGATGTCTTTGTGGTCCCGAATGTAATCAGTTTTAGAGAACACTCCATATGAGCTAAAGCTCTGTTGGCTGAAACCAGTCTTCCCCTGCAACTGGTGCTGCTGCTTAGTTTCAATCTGCACACATTCTCTGCATTGTAGATTTTGATGTGGCAAGGGTGAGCAGCCAAAGGCAGTGTTGATTACATCAGTTTCTCCTTAGCGTTCTCTTGAGATTTCTTTCATGGATTTTCATACTTGTAAGTAGATATACCTTTAGGGTTATTGTATCTTTTGGACAATCAGCCCCTTAATCGTATACTAACTTATCAATTTGACAAAACTTCAATTATTCTAGGCATAGTATATAGCATCCTGCATCCATTTAGGAATGTTCATCTTATTAGTAACACTAAGTTGGGAATTTCTTTTTATCTATTTTGATTGTCTCTGTCTTGGTTTTTATTTGTGTGAGACTCAGTGTGGAGAGGGGTGCTGGTCTGGATGCCTATGTGGTTGGTTGGAATTAAGTAGTTGCGTGTCCATATGGTAAGGAGTGGAGGGAGAGGGGGCACATGTAAGTGCAGATGATCACAGAGGCCAGGAAAGGGCACTGGACTTCTGAAGCTGGTGTTACATGTGGTTATGACCCTTTCAAGTGGGTGCTCTGAACTGAACTTTGGTTTTGATAAGATTAGCGCACCCTTTTTTCCCGCTAAACCATCACTGCAAACCCTCATCCTATTTTTGTTTTGTTTTGTTGTTGTATTGTTGTTGTTTTATTTGTTTGTTTGGGTTTTTTCTTCGTGTAGCCCTGGTTATCCTGGAACCCACTTTTTATACTAGTCTGGCTTGAACTCAGAGAAGCACCTGCTTTTGCCTACCAAGTGCCACCACTGCCTGACCATCCTATTTTTGAGGCAGTGTCTTTAATTGTCCTAGGGCCAGTTGACCAGTAAGCTTCTCTGTCTGACCAATGATCACAGGAATCTTTGTGTGTCATTCTTCTTAGCACCAGACCACAAATGTGTACTACCTTTCCCAAGTTTTCATGTGGATTGTAGGGATCAAAATCATGGCTTTACACTTATACCACAAGCATATTTTGACTGAGGTATACCCCCCAGACTCTTTCTGACATTAATCAATGATTCTGGCACACTGACAAAGGAATTACTGATAATAGTTACCTTAGGAGCTTTTATATTTGTTATTCTTTACAATTTGATGATTTTTTTTTGGGGGGGGTGAATGGGATAGTCAGTATTCTAAATCTGTGTCTTGGTTTTAATTGTGCAGTTTCTATAAGTTTAGCATTACAAATTATCACTATAAGAGTGAGGAAAAGTACTGGGATTAATGGCTTTATACACATATATGTATGTATATATTTATACATATATGTATATATGTGTGTGTGCCCATGTATGTGTGTGCATGTGTGTGTGTGTGTGTGTGTGTGTGTGTAAAGCCATTAATCCCAATATGAGACCTCCCTCTCATGTCTTATTTCTCAAAGGCCTGCTTGCCTCAAATTACATTGATTTATGAATTTGATGATTGAATTTTGAACTTACGCTCCTTGGAGAGATATATTCACACCATCAGGGCCTTCACAAAAGAAGTGACACACAGTGTGAGTGACTCACCAAATAAGGAATAGACAAAGCTAATCATCCCACAAAAGTTAAAGAAAAAGGAACCCAGTGGTTCTCATTTATAACAATACAAAATTAATTTCAAATCAGAGGCAAAATACAAAAGCTGAGCACAAAAGGTTGGAATCCTAGTTTGTCCATGTTTCTTTAATTTTTTGTTGACAACAGTAAAAAATTCACTGCTGATGTTTTAAATAAATTAAACATCATTGTTTCTATTTTATAATGATTGCTGAGTTTATTAGCAGCCAGTATTTTTCTGTTTTATGAAAATATAATGCTAAAAAGGACATAAAATCTCCTAGAAAAGTCTAATGAGCTAATGAGCATTATTCATTTTGAAGTAAGGCATTCCTTTGTCTTATTAATTTTTTTGAGAGTTTTGTACAATGTGTTTGCATCAAATTCACCCCTCCCTCAACTCCACCTCCCATGTCCATCTCCATTTTGTACCTTTTCACCTTGGCCCTCCTATTTCCCTTTAAAATATTTGAGATCAATATGTGTTATCCAAATATTTTTGCATGTATATCAAAATATAGCCTTTGCTTCGAGTGTGGTCAACTTCCCACAGCTCCTTTTCCAACAGCTAACAATTGACAAAAGCTCCATGTCTAGGGGTGAGACTATGCTCTTATTCCCCATCTTCTTGCTGGGATTTGGTGCAGTTCAGGGTCACACATGTTTTGTTCATGTGGCTGCAGCCATTGCAAATCCACACGTGTAGTTACCCTGCTATGTCCAGAAAATAGTGCTTCCTTGTAGTCATCTCCCACTTCCGGCTTCTGAGGCTTTGATGGCGAGGTATGGTTTCAGTGTTCCACTTACAGCTAAGCATTGTACACTGTCCTCTCTACACTTCAGCCAGTTGTGAATCACTGTGATAATAACCATCTACTAAAAATAGAAGCTTCTCAAACATTGAAAGATTCTTTGTCTATATGTATAATAATAACTCATTAGAATTTTCTCTCCAGTGACTTTCTGAGGTGGGACCAGCCAGAAGCACAGGCCACAGAAGCAGCAGAGCAGCTGGGGCAGGGTCCTTGCTACTTCCATCTACACCCAGGAGGTACGACTGTTCCACAGCCCTCTGTGCACCTTTACTGCCAGGGGAGAGCAGGTCTCCAGAGAGTGCTCGGACCCTGAGTCTCAGGAAAGATCTCCATTTTCTCTCTAGTGACTTTGTTAGGAGGGACCAGCCAGGAGGCACAGGCCTCAGAAGCTGCAGAGCAATTCATCCATCTGCACCCAGGAAGGAAGGCTGATCCACAGTCCTCTGCACATGGGTTTTACCAGAGGAGAGCTGGTCTCTCAGAAGTGCTAACAAAGGCTTACAGACCCACAGGAGGAACAACCTCCAGCCAGAGATAGCAAGAACACCTAACACCAGAAATTAACAGATAGCAAAGGCAAACTCATGAATCTTACCAACAGAAACAAAGACTACTTGGCATCATCAGAACCCAGTACTGCCACCACAACAAGTCCTGGATACCCCAAGGCACCAGAAAAGCAAGATTTGGATCTAAAATCGTGTCTCATGATGGTAATAGAGGAATTTAAAAAGTACATAAATAACTTCCTTAAAGAAACACAGGAGGACACAGGTAAACTGGTACAAGCCCTTAAAGAGGAAACACAAAAATCCCTTAAAGAATTACAGGAAAGCACAACCAAACAGGTGAAGGAATTGAACAAAACCATCCAGGACCTAAAAATGGAAGTAGAAACAATTAAGAATTCACAAAGAGAGACAACTCTGGAGAGACTGCCCCACCTGGGAATCCTTCCCATATTCAGTCATCAAATCTAGACACTATTGTGGATGCCAGTAAGTGCTGGCTGACAGGAGCCTGATATAGCTGTCCCCTGAGAAGCTTTGACAGTGCCTGACTAATACAGAAGTAGAGGCTCACAGCCACCCATTGGACTGAGCACAGGGTCCCCACTGAAGGAGCTAGAGAAAGGACCCAAGGAGCTGAAGGGTTTGTAGCCCCTTAGGAGGAACAACAATATGAACTAACCAGTACCTCCCCAGAGCTTCCAGGGACTAAACCACCAATCAAAGTGTACACATGGTGGGACTCCTGGCTCCAGCTGCATATGTAGCTGAGGATGGCCAAGTTGGTAATCAATGGGAGGAGAGGCCCTGGTTCCTGCGAAGGTTCTATGCCCCAGTGTAGGGGAATTCCTGGGTCAGGAAGTAGGAGAGGGTGGGTTGGTGAGCAGGGGAAAGGGGGAGGGAAACAGGGTTGTTCTCTCCCAAGGGCAAACAGGGAAAGGAGATATCATTTGAAATGTAAATAATGAAAATATCTATTAAAAAATAACTCATTAGAAGTCAGTTTAATAACATGTTATTTCAGAAACAAGAGTAGTAGGCTCTGCCGGTGGGTTCAGGATCTGTCTAGGCACAAGTCCTTAGTCAGTTTTGTGTTTCATCTTGTAGCGAGGTACTTAAATCTAAGGATAACATTTCTGGTTCCTCTCATAAAATTTGTACTCCTATTGCACAAACGGGCATGTCTTGCCAGGCAGTAAGCTTCATAGCTAGGTGTGACTCGTGATTATTTGTCTTTCCCAGCACCATGCATAGGCACCTTCCAGCACTGTGGAAGCCAGCCAGTAGGGATGAAGCTTCCATGTCAGTATCAGTTTCATCTCACCATGCAGTATAACTCAATAAGTGATGTATTCAACAACAGGCTCTTACTCACAAGTTCTGGAGGGTAGCTAAGAACATTGACAATAGCCTGTAATGATTTGTGGTTTTGTGATCTCATTGTCAAATAACTCCAAAAGAAGTAATCCATTTCTGGATTCTTATTTGTTAACTTCAGTTGTCGGGGAGGGGAAATAACTATTTCCCAGTTATAAGGTAGTTTCACACACACACACACACACACGCACACGCACACGCACACGCACAC
>JADRCD010208326.1:0-10567 GCA_019843815.1 Montemys delectorum | reverse complement strand
AGGTCATTCCTCTTCCAACTGAAATACATGCAACTCCCTGAAAGCTTTGGGAGGTCTTCTGGTTTCCTCTGCTGTAAGCATGAGGCTCTAATTCTCATACCTGAGCCAGCCAAGTCTTACAACCAGAATGGTGGGGGGAGAAGGAAGAGCAGGGGGGAATGAAAGGGGGGAGGGGGAGGGGAGGAGAGGAAGGAAAGAAGGAAGAGAGACAAGAAAGAGAAAGAAAGAAAGAAAGAAAGAAAGAAAGAAAGAAAGAAAGAAAGAAAGAAAGAAAGGAAGAAAGGAAGAAAGGAAGGAAGGAAATAGAAAGAAAGAAAGCAAGAAAGAGAGAAGGAAGGAAGGAAGGAAGGAAGGAAGGAAGGAAGGAAGGAAGGAAGGAAAGGAAGAAAGGAAGAAAGAATGGAAGAAGAGGGAGGGAGGAATTGGGGGAGGGGAGAGGACGGCTATGATGGGGAAAAGGTGACCTTGCAGAAGTGAGACAGGTTCCAGGGATCTTTTAGTTGAACATTAGATGAAGCTGAACCTACTCATTTTTCTTTGTGATGCCAAAATAAACATCTGAAACCAGGGAGTCCAAGATCAAGGCAGGAATGGATTCAGACTCAGGTTGCTCTCTGCTTCCAAGGTGGGTCCTATGGCTGAGTCCACAGAAAACTAGAGGTGTAAGAGGGAGATAAATAAGCCCTCCTCTAAGCTTCTGTATGAGGGCTCTAGCCCCCTGTTCCCAACTTGTCCTCTTCCAAAAGACTCCCTCTTCATTTTTTAATACTGGCAATTAAATTCAAGCATATAAATTCGATGAGGCACATATATAAGCCATCCCATGCATTAAGCACCCAAGTGGGGTGTCTCCTTGAGAAACCTTTGAAAAAACTGGAGTTAGAATAAACTGGTCCTTCATAGCTCATAATACAGAGCCACTGTGGGGAGCCCCTCCTACAAGGTATTACTATCGTGTTACTAAAAACTTCCTCCTGCCCAAACAGAACAAAGATCCATCCTCTGCTGATTGGCGACAGCCCAATCAACTCTATCAGGTTGACATTTCTTCTGTACCCAACTTCTGTAGCTAAGACTCTTACTCTGTAATATACAGCTTTTATATTGTTCGCAATCTTCTTATTGTACATAAATACCCAGTGAGAATATAGTGTCTAATTCCCCAAATGGGTAAATTCAACTCTTGAGTGAGGGAACCTGGGTCTAAACTCCACCTCTAATGTGCTTAAGATGCCAAGAGTATTCACAGATGGTGTGAGAAATAGGAAAATCACAACAAATGCCCACTACCACTTAGTGCATTTTAGATTTGTGACTAAAGGGAAAATAAAGACCAGGCTGGTGGGAATTCATGCTAGGAAGGAGCCAATAGCCAGGAAGACCATGGGCCTGAGCAGTCACACCAGAGAGAGGCATTAGCCAGGGTCCCCTGTACCAGCTCCCACACTGCACTTGATTGATGAAAAGCTAACTGCTTTCCACTCAGTGTGGAATCATTTCCCCCTTTTGACAGTCAATCTATACATACATGCATACATACGTACATACATACATACATACATACATACATACACATAGAGAGAGATAGAAAGAAAGAGAGAGAGAGAAAGGAAGGGAGAAAGAAAGAAAGAAAGAAAGAAAGAAAGAAAGAAAGAAAGAAAGAAAGAAAGAAAGAGGAAAGGAAGGAAGGAAGGAAGGAAAGAAAGAAAGAAAGAAAGAAAGAAAGAAAGAAAGAAAGAAAGAAAGAAAGAAAGAAAGTGTAGGATGGTTAGGGAATCTCAGGTTTCCATTTGGGCCTAAGAGACTTCATTTCAACTAATATCTCCATTTTTATCTGTCAGCCTTAAGAAAGGAGAAAGATGATCCATTCAAAGGCAGCTGCCATCCAATTAACACTTGACTCTGGGTAATAAATCACATCACAGACTTCATTGACAACCTGTAGGACATTATCTTTTCAATGGCACTTCGTATGACCTTTAACTCCAAATGGTTTGAAAGATATTCAAGTGCAGCCTTCCAGGGCCCATCAGCCCTGCTCAGGACACAGTACAGCTTATGCAAAAGGAAGCCCAGCTCTGTACAGAAAGGGCTTTGCATAAAACACAATTACTGCTGATTAAACGTCATCTAGCATTTCAGGAGTACACATCTATTTTTACCATGCATATTTAAAACCCATTTGAACTGGATTTCCTTCCTCGAGAGTTCATTATTGGTTCCTTTTTTTTCCCATAGAGGAAAAAAAATCAAATGTTCTGTAATGCATTTTGTGTAGAACATGGTCCTAACACCACAGAAAAAATTCCTTTAAATGTCAAAAGAATTTAAAGACTTGTTGAAAAAAAAAATCACAGGCTCAGGATGTTATGAGTCCTTGGATCCTTGGAAACTTTAATAATCATTGAGTGCAAGAATCTTTCAGAAGTCCCAACTTGGCTGAAGCATATGATATAATCACCAGTTTATTAAAAGAAACCAGTAATTACACATGTAAGCTGAGGGGAGGCCGGGATGCTTTTCTTCTGGTGCTGTGTCAGCTTGTCTTCTCATGCACACATGCATCTAAGGATACAAGCTTTTATTTTCCTTCCACCCTTTGCTACACTAAATAATCATGACCGTAGAGCTGTTCAAATAATTTGCATCTTGCTTTATCCTTTGAGTACTGAACAAAAACAAGGTACTGAAATATAAACAGAGATGGAAATTTAATCTAGAGGCAGATGACTGCAGGAGTCATCACAGGGAGTTCAGTGTAAGTTAAATGCATAAAGAAGCAAGCACGCAAACTGCACAGTGTATATACATGCACACACAGGTACACACACAGGAATACACATGCACATGTACAATACATACTCAGGAACACACATGTATGTGTGTACATGCATACATAGAAACATAGATGCAAATGCATATACACAGGTATAAAGGCGCATACAGAACCACATACATGCAGACATACACACATGCAGATATATGTACAAGAACACAATGTACACATACACCTGTACATAACCACATACATACACAGGCGCATGCATGTATACATACACATGTACAAATGCATATACAGAAATACACACATGTGAACATGCAGTTATACAAGTCCAGATGCAGACATAAACACACACATACAGGTACACATACCTATGTATACATGCATACATAGCCACATATATATGTGCATATACTCATACTTCTACATGCACACTCAGGTTATCATATATAAATATACAGAGGAGCCAGGCAGTGATGGCGCACGCCTCTAATCCCAGCACTTGGGAGGCAGAGGCACTTGGATTTCTGAGTTCGAGGCCAGCCTGATCTACAGAATTCCAAGACAGCCAGAGCTACACAGAGGAACCCTGTCTCGGGAAAAAAAAAAAAAAAACGGAAAAAATATATACAGAGGAACACATAGCTGCACATATTCATAGGTATATGTGCACATAGAGGTAGACACATACATGTGTATGCATGCACACAAAACACACTGGAGGAAGGAACTCTTAGAAAACATTCATCCTCTAGATTAGTCCAAAAAGATTTATATCCTTAATTACTATTCATTTTTCCTCTCTAGAATTTTCTGAGCCTCACTAACCACTGCCTCCCCTGGTCCTGTAAATAATTATAGTCGTAGATGTTTGAAACCTGATGGCGCAGACACTAAAATATAGAGCACAGACCTATTATAAGACTAGATAATTGATCTCAACAGTAATGAGGCTGGGAGGCTAGGAAGGATGTAATTTGGAGAAAGGAATTCAAACTTTTTATCACCTTTTAAAATTATTCTTTTAATTTTTCAGAAAGTTTATATTGATCTAGTTTTTCCCCCTTCCCATTGATCCAAGTCCTTTCAGGCCCTCCCTATCTCCCTACCCACCCAACTTCATGTTCTTTCTCTCTTACAAAAATAAGAAAAACAAACTAAAAATAAAGAACCAAAATGGACAGGACACACACACACACACACACACACACACACACACACACACATCAATACATAGCCAAAAATATCACTTAAAAAGGGGGATCTACTTTGTGTTAGCCAAATATTCCTGAGCACAGGGCTTGCCCTGGAGTGTGAGTGATGTGCCCTGTGTCACTCCTGTGGGTTATATACCTTTCTCCTTTGCAGAAAGCTGATTTTCCCTTCTAGCAGGTATACATTGTGAATAGCTTCTTGGTGAGGGCTGAGGCTTTGCGCCCACCTTCCCTTCTCCTTGTTGGAATTTTTTTCTGGTTTGGATCTATACAGGCTCTGGCCATGCTGTCAGACTGTGTGAGTTCATCTGTGTATCCCTCCTGTTGCATCGAGAAGATCCTTAGAGTCCTTTACACCTCTGGCTCATATCCTTCTATCTCTTCTTCTGCATCGCTCCCGGAGCTCTGAAAGGAGGGGTTTGATGAAGTCATCCCATTCAGGCCTGAGTGCTCCTAAGTCTCTCACTCTGCATATTTTTCCAGTTGTAGGTCTCTGTGTTACTTCCCATCTACTGCAAGAAGAAGTTTCTCCTATGAGGAAGGATGCAGGATTATGGCATGCCCACCGAGTATCACAGTCATGCAGTCTCTGGTAGAGAGGTTTCTGCTGGTCAGCATGATGTAACAAAAGCATGGAAGCCGTCTAGAAGTGGCTGAGGGGAACAGCAATGAAGAACTGCGAGAACACTGCGTGTGTACCACAAGTGAAGGCCCAAGGGGATGAAGGTAGCCTATGGGAGGGGTTTGAGGCCTGTTGGAGGGGCTTGAGGCCTGTGAGAGTGGCTTGAGGCCTGTGGGAGTGGCTTGAGGCCTGTGGGAGGGGCTTGAGGCCTGTGGGAGGGGCTTGAGGCTTGTGGGAGGGGCTTGAAGCCTGTGGGAGGGGCTTGAGGCCTGTGGGAGGGGTTTGAGACCTGTGGGAGGGGCTTGGGCCTGTGGGAGGGGCTTCAGGCCTGTGGGAGGGGTTTGAGACCTGTGGGAGGCGCTTGAGGCCTGTGGGAGGGGCTTATTCTGTGGGAGGGGCTTAAGGCCTGTGGGAGGGGCTTGAGGTTTGTGGGAGGGGCTTGAAGCCTTGGGAGGGGCTTGAAGCCTGTGGGAGAGGCTAACTTTGAGTTTCTTTGAAAAGATCTTACTAAGACATACAAAAAAGACACATAAGCCCAAATCTAATGCCCAAGCCTATTCTTTACTGAATGGAATGAATTTGGCCCTCCTTTCTACCAGGCCCCTACTCCATGGGCACTAGGAACAGAGGAAGGAACATAAATATCTATCCACTGCCAGAGCTCATAATACGATGTCACAAACTGAACCCTAAACATACCCAAAGAATAATCCTAATTGAAACCTTAGGCAACCATCATAAATAACCATAAGTCAGATTCATATTATATGTTATACACATCAATTCAATCTATTGTATTCAATACCAATCAGCGCTTACTCCTCTAATAAAGCAACACATCAGATTGTGAAGAAAAAAATGACAAAAGTTGTCAGACAAAATTGGAGGAAGCCAATCAGGAAAGACCCAAGAAGTTAAATTAAGCATATGAGGAAAAAAATAACCCTGAGCGTCATGCAAAATATTCCTCCAATGTGTTGGCTTTGATTTTTCAAAACCTACTTTAATAAGAGTTCTTAAATGTTTCAACTTCCCTTTTAGCCCACCACTCACCAGAGGTGGTAGAAAAGAAAGGTTAATAGAAAATGGGGGTATGGACCTATTTAGAAATAGTTCTTTGGGGCTATTCCAATCTTTGTTGCCAGCCGTCCAGTCCTTAAGCAAAATCCAACATGAATGAGCAGTGGCAGTCTAATCCACTCTGCAAACACCACTCATGAATCAGCAGTGGCAGCTCAATCCAGAGGAAACTGCTGGGCTGGCCAATTGGCCCAAGTCAATGGAAGCAGCAAGTAGCCATCAGAATATCATGAGAAGTTCTTTGATGAGTTACTCTCTATGAAGTCATGACAAGTGAAGATCAGCAACTCAATGTAAGGTGAACCAACACAAAAGCATCATCAGCAAAGACTAGCGAGGCAGAGGAAGGTGAGCCAATTCCAGAGCCTCCTCCCACTGTCTGTAAGTTCATATTTACACTCTTTCTATGCATCACGTGTCTTCTCATGCATCTGCTCCATCAAAACACCCTTTCACCTGTCTGCCTCACTAAAACATCATATGACATAACTGAGTTTCCAAAGGAACCAGAAATTTTCACGTCAAGTTGAATGCTTTACAAAAAAATGCAAGAAAAGTGAGAAAATAAAACCCCATAAAACCTTACTTGAAACCACTGGCTGACTGGCAGTCACTATCTGCCCATAGTTTTATAATTAGCAGTTGTCTTATCAGATAATAATGTAGAGATCAGTAGTTACAATTTGGAAAACATGGCCTTCACCATGAGAAGGGGTAGGACCTGTGCTGAGCCATCTCCCTCCACTTGGCAGAGAAGCTATTGACAGTGATTGGCTGCTGAGAGAGGATCACTCTTTCTCAGGGACATCTCAGCTAGCAGGTAGCCCAAGTCTGTAGTGGGTTGGCCTGATACAGCTTGTATTCTAATGCTAACACTGGTTCTTCAAGACCTAGTTACCCAGAGATGAGAGAGTCTGCAGGTAAACCCATGTAATGCTGCGTGACCTTATTCCCAAGTTATTTCTGAATGGTGAGTAAAGATGCTGACAGCCAAGAGGCAGAGGCAGAGGAGACATAGGTGGCTTGCAGAGATCAGGGGGAGAACCACGAAGGAGAGAGAAGAAGTTAGGTGAGTCATGAAAATGTGGCCCTGAGGGCTGGCCAATTGGAGTTAAGAGCAGGCCAGAAGAAATGTAGTAAGTAATAACTCAGGGTTATTGATAGGAAAGCAAATTCTAATATCACAGAGGGTAGACGTCTGCCCAGCTCCTGTGGTGTTTAAGGTTTCTTGTAAATATAAAGGTTGTGTGTGTGTTTTATCCAGAAACTAAGTGGACAAAGGCAGGGTAGTAACCCTAGATTGGGATTAAACACATTCTACAACATAAGCCTCCGAAGGTGGCTCCACACCTATGCATATGTGACCAGCGCTAATTGGAATCAGGAGGTTCTCGATAACAAACAACAGTGGAGGACATGAAGATGAAGAAGATACCCAAGTGGGGAATGATGGAGAGAGATGGCTGAAATATGTTGTGTTAAATGTATAAAATTTTCAGATCATAAAAATAGTTCTAAAAAGAAAACATGGCCTCAGAGATACGATTTTGACTATACCTGGCTGTTTTATAGGAGGTACGAAACAGTTCTTCATGAGACAGGCAGACCTGAGAATTATGTAAGTCATGCCAAGCCCTCTGCATAATGCTCCATGCCTGCAGATCATTGAACAAGTGTTAGTTCCTTATTTCCCAACTGTGAGCTCCTTCAGTGTCTAGTGTTAAAGAATCATAAAAGCCAGAGCCAAATGATATTGGATACATTTTTATATTTAAGATTCACATTGCCCTAATAAAAGGAAAAAAAATCTTCAAGTTAAGATTCTATTTTTTTTTTCTGATAGGAGTGAGATACAGTGACCCTTAGCTGCGTGAATCACAATGGAATGTGTGTTTCTCTTGGACCCAGAAGCACCTTCGTAACTGAATGGTATTAAGCACATATTGCACTTTGCTAGTATGAATGAGCACAGACACAGCTCCTCACATGCCACGTGTAACTCTCTCATTTTAATTTCACTGTTCTTTGAGACATTTCACTCTTCCGTTTTCACTTAGGGTCCCACTTGTGCCATACACCACAGACATTCAATAAACAGCCATAGTGAGACATTCCTAGATGATGAACAAGAGGAAATAGTGGAGCTCTTTGTAGCCTCCAATTATCTTCTGATGTGTTCTGGTCACGCTAATGTCATGTGAGACCCACACAGACGCCACACAGTTCAAGAGTGAGGCAACTACTCTTTGTTGCTTCAGTTGGCAGTCCCTGCTCCAATAACAATTGGATGCCTTGCCTCTATTGTGTATTGTAAAAGCAAGAAAATTAAATAGTAACAATGCTGTCCCTAATGATGTCCTAGGAATGGCCGAGTTCTACCGTGCACACCTGCGAACCAAGGTCCACTGCACGACCGGGCCCCTCCCCTTCTTCAGAATGGAGCAGGTGGCCCTTCTGCAGCCATGTAGGACTTTAATGAGACATGTGATGTCCAAGTTCACGCTCTTGACTGCAGATATTCGACCTCTCCCAAAAATAGAATGTCCTGCCTTGAGGACAGAGAGCTGCTTGCCTCAGTAAACAACACATTTCTACCAGCGTAATGAGTTAGAAGCTGGGACACCGGCAGTGGGTCTTCAAAATAGGAAGGAATGATTTATAGACAGGAACAAAATGAGAGTGAATTTCCTTTCTATGCTGGTTTTCTCAGCCCTCATGACATATACAGAGTTTTGCATGAACTATGAGACTTCAGAACACAGAACTGCAGGTCCATTCCATCAAAGCACATTCAGTCCAATCAAGCAAAGATCCAAGGGAAACATCCATGAGCATTAGTCAGATATTTCTATTCAATGTAGAAATTGGGATATTCCTGATTAAGTATTTTAGAGTCTTATAACCTAGACATCCACACTTCTGAACGCTATTTAATTTATTTTCTTCCCAACTCCCAGTTAAAAGGTTGCCATGAGTTTAGCATCATCTACACTGAATTTCAAATTAGCTAGTTCACAGGTATTTTCTTCTTCATTTATGCATACAGGTAGTATATGTTTTCTGAAAGGTAGCATATCTTTCTCTGGGATCTTGATTTTCCCAGATCTGACTTATCATTTTGACCCAATTTTGCTTGCAGATTGACTTAGTAGAAGAGTCACTGAGCTGCATTTATCGACCCATCCATCGTTCATCCATCCCACATCTACCATTCATCTTCCCATCTTTCCAGCCCATCAATATTAGTTGAATGCTGAGCTCCAGCGTAGGCTTTGAGCTTGTGACTGGGATCAGAGGGGAATGAGGAGGACAAGCCCAAACCTTGTAGAATGGAGGGCAAGTGTTTTTGTGAGAGCATCCCCACTTCGTGGGTTCCATGCATCTCTTTTCTGCAGCTTAGGAATCAGCCAAGTTGGGTGGTGAGGAATGTCTACTGGAGAGCCACAGCATCACAAAGCAGCTATACCCCACTCTTGAGAACCTGGGCAGGCTTGCTTGGCCTTGGCAGTATGTCATTAGCTTTTGGCCACTACAACAAATGTCCAAGATAATCAAAGCACAAAAACAAAATGGTTCTCTTGGCTCACAATTTTGGAGACTTGGGTCTATAGGCTGTTGCTCCCAGCAGTGATGAGCATGCGGCACAGCAGAATTCTTCCCTTCCTGCCATAGAACCAAAAAGTAACAGGAAGAAGAGGCTGAAACTGAGGACACGTTTCCAGTGGCCTCACCGCTCTCCACTAGGATGCCCCTTAGAGCACCAGCCAAGGAGTAAGCCTTTTTAACCTGTGGCTCTTTGGGAGATGTCTAGAACCAAGCTACAGCAAGATTTTTAGCTATAAGTTGGGTAACAATAGTACCTTCTTAGGGTTCTCGAAAGGAAAAATGAAAATATACAAGTACCGCCCGTAGTGGGGAACAAGTATGTGCCCAGTAAACATGAGTTGCTGTAATTTTGTCTAGACTTTCTCAGCTGAGGATTTGATTTGTTTTGAGCCTGTCTTGGGATGACAAGCTGCCAACCTCTATTCAAACCCATGGTTCATAGTACTCCTATGCTGCAGCACTGCTTAAAAATAGCTTTTAATTCCCCCCAGGAATGAACTAAGTCTGTGCACCTGTGCCTTCCCATCTCACGAGGTAAACCCTGTCAGCTCCCTGACAATACACTCGTCAAACACATTTTGGTCCCTACCCTTGTATTCTAAGACAAAAAGAATCCAGAAACCACTTCCCCAGGGAAAAGAATCTTGCTCATTAGACAAAGGCTATGAATTCACTTCTGCTATAAACTCATTTTATTAGTTCCAAGAAATCAATTGCAATAAAAAAAATGTCTCCTAAGAATGAGAAGACAGGCTAGATGGTGTCAGAGTTCTGTGTAATATGAAGGTTTTTTTGAGAGACAGCAAGAGTGAGACCCATTACCTCATTCCAGGCACATTCCAACCCCACCCTGGGTTCAGATACTGGGCTCTTTCTTCTAAAATTAGAATGTCCTTGGTCTTTCTGGGCATTCTATGCTCTGTGCTATCTCTCTGTGTCCTGTGAATTGTGGGTGTGTTTTTCTTAATTTACAGAGACAACTTAAAAATCTCACCCAGTAATGGTTGTGTCAGGCTCTGCCTAATGATGAGTGGTGTTGGGGACAATTTCAAAGACATTTCTGCAGTTCGTTAGGAGATCAGGATGCCAGACTGTCAAACTGCATTGCACATACCCCAAGATTGAACTGAGTCTTTCTCAGTCCTCACCATAGAGAAACAGCCTCGAACCTGTGAATCCCATGCAATAGTGAGTAAACAAATCGGTGCAGGAGGGAGTGACAGCACCCATGGGTTCCTCCTGGTGGGCACTAGTCAGGATTGG
>JADRCD010208325.1:0-10258 GCA_019843815.1 Montemys delectorum | reverse complement strand
AGAGAGAGAGAGAGAGAGAGAGAGAGAGAGAGAGAGAGAGAGAGAAATCTAGGTACACAGACCAATTCTAGGCACTAGTCTTCACTGAGCGCTTATTATTCTTACAGAAATCCAAATTTGTTTCCCAACACCAATCAGTGACTCACAACTGTCTCATTACAGCTCCAGTAAATATACTGCCCTCTTCTGGCCACGGCATGAACCTACTCTCATGTACTTTTAGCACAGACACACACATACACTTAATTAAAAATAACTTATGGTTTTGTTCTCTCCTTTAAGAAGTATCACACTTTGGTCTTCCTTCTTGAGTTTCTTGTGGTTTGTGGATTGTATTTTGTGTATTCTGATCTTCTGGGCTAATATCCATTTATCAGAGAGTGCATACCATGTGTGTTCTTTTGTGATTGGGTTACTTCACTCAGAATGTTATTCTCCAGATCCATTTCCCTGAGAATTTCATAAATTCATTGTTTTTAATAGCCGAGTAATACTCCATTATGTAGATGTACCACATTTTCTGTATCCATTCCTCTGATGAGGGACATCTGGGTTGTTTCCAGTTTCTGGCTATTATAAATAAGGCTGCTATGGACATAGTGGAGAAATGTGTCCTTATTACATGTTGGAGCATCTTCTGGGTATATGGCCAGGAGTGGAATAGCAGGGTCCTCTGGTAGTACTATGTCCAATTTTCTGAGAACCGCCAAACTGATTTCCAGAGCAGTTGAACCAGCTTGCAGTCCCACTGGCAATGAAGGAGTGTTCCTCTTTCTCCACAACTTCCTCAGCATCTGCTGTCACCTGAGTTTTTGATCTTAGCCTTTCTGACTAGTGTGAGGTGGAATCTCAGGGTTGTTTTGATTTGCATTTCCCTGATGACTAAGGATGTTAAACATTTCTTTAGGTGCTTCTCAACCATTTGATATTCCTCAGTTGAGAATTCTTTGTTTAGCTCTGTACCCCATTTTTAATAGGGTTATTTGGTTCTCTGGAGTCTAACTTCTTGAGTTCTTTGTATATATTGGATATTAGCCCTCTATCAGATATAGGATTGGTAAAGATCTTTTCCCAATTTGCTGGTTACCATTTTGTCCTACTGACAGTGTCTTTTGCCTTACAGTACCTTTGTAATCTTATGAGGTCCCATTTGTCAATTCTTGATCTTAGAGCATAAGCTATTGGTGTTCTGTTCAGGAAATTTTCCCCTGTGCCCATGTGCTTGAGGATCTTCCCCACTTTCTTTTCTATTAGTTTCAGTGTATCTGGTTTTATGTGGAAGTCCTTGATTCACTTGGACTTGAGCTTTGTACAAGGAGATAGGAACAAATTACCCATGGAAGGAGTTGCAGAGACAAACTATAGAGCAGAGACTGAAGGAAGGACAATCCAAAGACTGCTCCACCTGGGAATCCTTCCCATATTCAATCATCAAATCCAGACACTATTGTGGATGCCAGAAAGTGCTGGCTGACAGCAGCCTGATATAGCTATCTCCTGAGAGACTCTGACAGTACCTGTCTAATACAGAAGTAGAGGCTCACAGCCATTCATTGGACTGAGTACAGGGTCCCCAATGAAGGAGCTAGAGTAAGGACCCAAGGAGCTGAAGGGTTTGCAGCCCCTTAGGATAAACAACAATATGAACTAACTAGTACCCTCAGAGCTCCCAGGGACTAAACCACCAACCAAAGAGTACACATGGTGAGATTAATGGCTCCAGCAGCATAGTCAGTCATCAATGGGAGGAGACGCCCTTGGCCCTGTGAAGGTTCTATGCCCCAGTTATAGGGGAATGCCAGGGCCAGGAAGCAGGAGAGGGTGGGTTGGTGAGCAGGTGGAGGAGGGAGGAAACAGAGTTTTTTGTTGTTGTTGTATTTTTATTTTATTTTATTTCTTTTTAGAGGGGGAACTGGGAAAGGAGATATCATATGACACATAAATAAAGAAAATATCTAATAAAAAACTCACTAAAAAAAATAATTTTCAGGGCAGTGGTGGCACACGCCTTTCATCCCAGGACTTGGGAGGCAGAGGCAGGTGAATTTCTGAGGCCAGCCTGATCTACAGAGTGAGTTCCAGGACAGCCAGGGCTACAAGAGAAACTCTGTATCGAAAAACCATAATAATAATAATGTTAATAATAATTTATGTTTATGATTTCATGTATATCTATGTACTATGTACTATGTATGTGTGTACCTGTTGTCCAAGGAGAGTAGAAGGGGACATTGGATCCCCTGGTGATTCAAAGTGCAGAGAGTTGTAAACCACTACAGAGACTTTGGGAATTGAACTTGGGTCCTCTGAAGAGCAGCCATGCTCCTAATCACAGAGGCATCTCTCCAACTCCTAAAATAATTTTAAAAAGTAAAATAAAAATTCCTCGGAGCCAGGCGTGGTAGCGCACGCCTTTAATCTCAGCACTTGGGAGGCAGAGGCAGGCGGATTTCTGAGTTCAAGACCAGCCTGGTCTACAGAGTGAGTTCCAGGACAGCCAGGGCTACACAGAGAAACCCTGTCTCAAAAAAAAACAAACAAAAAAATTCCTCAGGTGGGTAATGTAGCTTTATGAGTGGGAAGTTGGGTTCAATCTTCAGCATAAAGGGAGGGTAGAATAAGAGAAAAAATGTAAATTATCACTGGTATTTCTTGCATTGCACAAAGACTTTTAATAAAGTATTGTTAAGTTTAAAGTTTCAAGGTCTCAAAACAACAGCAAGAGATACTGCGAAGAGGAGTTAACACGCTAGGCCATTTCATCTGCAGTGTCTCTCCCAGTGTCACCCATTTCATCTGCAGTGTCTCTCCCCAGTGTCACCCCCCATTATGTTTATAAGTTTGCCTTCCTTGATCCCCTCACTTTCTCCGCCTCATTTGCTAGCTTGTGTGCAATCACCGCCACTGCCAGTCTTTCTCTTGCTATTTTCACTTTCCTTTCCTGGTTGATAATATCCTGTTCGGTGACCAGAAATTCTTTGCAAAAGATCTGTGGGCCTGCTTCTGGAATCATCTTTGCCAAATGTGAAGATGACACAAGCATACGCATTGGTCTGGGGTCAGTGCTGGTGGCTTGAGTATCTGAAGCAGAGGCATCTGTGTCTTCAGGGGTAAGGTCTTTCAAAGCTTTGGCCAGGTCTGAAGTGCTCAAAAGTTCTCCTGAACTGCTGTAGGCCTGGAGTCCTTGAAGTCTCTTCTGCCAGCAGGCTTGTTCCGGCTTCTCCAAGGTCTCCTCCCACTGATAGTATCTTACCTCATTGCCCAGATGGGATGTGATTTTAGTGACTGGCCTCTTGAATGTATAACTAGACATCCTCAAGGGGATTGAGGTACTTAAACAAGGCTTTGATGGGTTCTCACAGTCATATTGTTTCCTCTGTGAAGTCTTGCCCATCTGACTCCGTTCTTAGCCCTATAAGCATAAGTCAGGAAATTGGATCAATGTGATAGAAGGCTGCCTTATTTTATTACTCATGTGATACCTATCAATTATAATATACACCTTCCTCCTCTCCCTCTAGTGATATTTGACCTGTATTCAGAAACATCAAACAGATCTAAGTTCAAACAGAAAGTTCAAAGTCAAAGCTCTCCCACAACTTGCCAAAACCCCTCTTTGCTGGAGTATATTTTTAGAGTGTTTTTTTTGGCTCTACTGACAACTGCTTGAGTCCTTATATTCCCTGCCATGATACACAGTCCCTAGTTTTCCTCTACGTCTCTTATATTGTCATTCTTCTGTGTTATTTGACTATGAATTTGTTATGAACCACTTGATTTTTATAGCTCTTTTAACACTTAAGTCAATAGTGAAATTAGATTGTAACATCCAGAGGTTGGGAAAGAGTGCTACAGAGAGTGTCCCCTGTACACAATGGGGCCATTGCAATTGAATTCACAGTAGCTTTAATTACTTCTTCAAAATCTATACAAGATCAGGCCAGCTAACATTACAGCACAGATTTGGAAGTAGATCATAGCAGCTGATGGTGGCTAAGGGAGGAACAGTGAGTTTTCTTCAAGGATGTGGCCCCTGGTGGGTTGCTCCAGTTGATGGCCCTGCACCCATGTACCTACTGGGAGCACTGATAACTTTCAGTAAGTTAAAAAAAGGACAAAGAGATGGGAAGAAGTGATGAGTGTATTTGGGTTAAACACGGGACGGTGCAGTAGAAGAATGATATGTCAATACATTTTATACATGTACAAAACTTTCAAATAATAAGCATTTATTTTAAAAAATCAACAAACAGTAAAACTACCAACAATATCACTCTTAAAGAATCACTATAAAACCTGAGATGTATTTATCAACCCAAATGGTCATGTTAAAAATAAGTAATTTAGACAGTCTATTTACATGGGAACAGAAAAAGAAGGGAGGAAGGGAGGAAGGAAGAGAAATGTATTCACCCACTACCAGATTTTGATTCCTAGAGATGTTTTCAATTTTATGGAACAAACAGCATTATTATTTCTCACAATCAAAAGCTGACTCCTAGCTACTTATTTTCACATTATTCTCCTTGTTTTATTTACTTATTTTATTAATACACATTAATTACACAAAGGGGCTTCACTATGACATTTCTGTATCAATGAATAATGTACTTTGATCATAGTCACTGCTGCTACTCTGTTATGCCTCTTTTCCTCCTCCTCTTCCCATTATCCTTCTACATCTCTCATTTCCCTTTATCATGATTTAAAACACACTTTCTGTGCCAAGGTGACTCTCAAGGTGTAAGGGCCCTTGCTGCTGAACCTGATAACTGAGTGTGACCCACAGGATCTACATAGTGAAGGGAAAAAGTGTCTACTCCCATGGGATGACCTCTGACCTCTACATGCTTGGATGACCTCTGACCTCCATACGCTTGTCAAGGTACACATATCTAGAGCCCTCCCTGCCCCCACCAAAAAGAATACAAATGTTAAAATTGTTTTATGGTTTCAACATTAGAGAAAATCTGGTATTTTGTCATTTCTTTTGCATGTATATGGGTAGAATGTGTATGTGCTTTTATGTTTGTATGTGTATGTGCACCTACATGTGTGCCTGTGGAGGCCTGAAGTTCATATCAGATATCTTCTGCAATAGACCTCCACTTTATTTTTTAAGGCAGGTCTCTCCCTGAACCAGGTCCTCACTAAGTCTGGGTAGTCTAGCTAGCCAGCCTGCTCCTCTCACTAATTCTGGGTAGTCTAGCCAGCCAGCCTGCTCTCGAGATCAATTACTTCTGCTTTTGCAGTGCTGTGATTACAGGTGGCCACTACACTTGCCTGGTTTTTCTTTTGTTTTTGTTTTATTTTGAGATTAATTACATCATTTCTCCTCTTTCTTCCCACCAAAGTCTTCATATGCCCCTCCTTGCTTGTTTAAATTCTTGACCCTTTTTTTCACTAATTGTTGTTATATGCATACTTGTCTATCTATATATTCCTAAATATTAGCTGGCTTTTATTGAGTTCTGGGGATTCAAACTCCAATCCTCATACTTGCACAGAAGTGTTTTATCTACTGGGTCATCTCCTGAGCCTCGTGTTTGTCTGACTTCTTTCCTTCAATATGATGATCTCTAGTTCTATCCACTGTCTTGCAAATGGCACAGTATCATTTTTTCCTTTATGGCCAGCTATGGAGGTCAGTTGATAGAGTGCTTGCCTAGCATTCAAAAAAACCCTAGGTTTCATCTCCATAAAACTGAATGTGGTCAGTAATGATAGGCACTTGGTATATGGAGGCAAGAAGACCAAAATTTTAAGGCCATCCTTAGCTACACAGTGAGTCTGAAGCCAGCCTGGGCTACATAAAAACCTGTTTCAAAAGTTAAAAATTCTATTTATCTACATACCTCATTTTCTTTATCCATTCATATGATGGACATTTGGGCTGATTCTACAGTTGAACTTCTGTGAAAAGTGTTCTTTCAGATTAACAAAGTACAAATATTCACAGATGAGTATGATCATGTGGTTCATATATACACTGCATTATGATTAAAGATTTTTAGCATTTTTACAATTTTAACATTTACCATTTTCTTGTGTTAGGAAGTTTCAAATTTTTCTTAGTTCTTTACGATATATATGAAATTTGGTGAATTATAGTCATCACTGTGTTACAAAATATAAGACCCTATGCTTCCAGTGTAACTTTGGTACCCATTCTCCAAGCTCCAACCTCCTGATACCACACCAATATTTGCTTCCATGGTCTGTAATCTCAATAGTTCCATTGGTGCTGCTAAAAAAAAAAAAAAAAAAAAAAAAGATTCCATTTATCTTACCTACGTAAAGCTTCATATGTAGAAGATTACCATCATCATCATACCACAGCTATTGCTAGTCTTCTAAGTTAGAAGAAAAAACACACAGCATACTGTGTTGGTGCTACTATAAATACAAAAAAACTAAGACTAACATGGAAAAAGTCACAATGCCTAGGCATTTTCCTTTCATTCTTATATTAGTCTGTTGGCTCACTAAAGTCCCCTTAAGCCTGTTTGATACTTTCTCAATTTCTACATTTTGTCATTTCCACTTCTAGTTCCACTTCCTGTTGCTGGGATAAAATACCTTGAAAAAAGCAATGAATGGGAAAAGGGTTAATGTGGCTTACAATTCTAGATTGTAGTCCATTACTGTAAGAAGTTAAGGCAGCTATTTACACCTACAGTCAAAGCAGAGAAATAAACCCTCACATGCTTATACACCCAAGTCCCCTTAAAGTTTCCCCAGTGCTCCAGGAGAAGACTGTAAACTAGGCTGTAATTTTAGGGGTCTAGTTGGCATAATTTCACATATCCTAATCTCTTTCTAAATTTCTTCTAATTCTGTTGATACTCTCTGTCTCCCAATTTGAGATCCCTTCCCCACACATCGTCCTGTTTGGTAACCTTATGCCTACAGTATACCAAGAAGTCCCTCCATCTTCAATGTCTCTTTTTATAGGGAATCCTTCCTTAGGTATTTGATCATGTTTACATTTCTCTGAACTATATAAAAACCCCTTGCCTAACCTTCACTGTCCCTTCCTCTTAGCAGAAGGAGACATCTGTATTATGTTCTTCTGTAACATCTTACCTCCAGCCAACTCTGTGTTCTGTTTTTCTATAACAAGCATCTTACCTCTAACCAGCTCCCTGGACTACTTGGAACCTTCATATGCTGTCATCATTCTGTGGCTCTTTCTCTTGAAAAGTCACAATGACCCTTTGTTAGTAGATCCAAAAGGAATGTTTCACATAATCTTGAAGTGAAAAGAATTTGGAGCCACTCAGAGATGTGAATCTTATTTTACATCTTGAGAGGGATGGTGTGTGTGTGTTAACTTTATTTTCTTTTTTTGTTCTTTTTGTGGGGGGGGGGGGGCAGGGGGAATATGTTCTGGCTACACATAATCATTGTCTTCAACTTGCTGTATAGCTCAGGCTAGCCTCAAAAATCATAATTGTATTGTCTCAGCCTCAGCCTCTCAAATGAATTACTATGTTCATAAATAATATGAACAGAAAACATGTGCAGGTAATAAAATTCAACTCATCTATTGATATGTGCTGTTAACAGAAATACAAACTTAACTTATAGAATGTATTTTTTTTTTAAGATTTATTTATTACATAGTGTTCTGCCTGCATATATCCCTGTAAGCCAGAAGAGGGCACCAAACCTCATTGTAGATAGTTATGAAACTGCCTGGTTGCTGGGAATTAAACTCGGACCTCTGGAAGAGCAGCCAGTGCTCTCAACCATCTGAGCCACATCCCCAGCCCTCTAGAATATATATTTTTTAAATGTAAATAATATAGAAACAACAATGGCTGTGTGCTAAAAAACTGATAGGGTTTCTACATTTTCAGCATAAGCAAATGATAAGTCTTTGAGATCAGTATATTTAACCTGATTTCAACATTTTACAATGCACATATATATCAAAACATCTTATGGCCACACTTGTACCTCCTATGGGTTGAATCTGAACTGTCTGCCATAGGTTTCTCTTTTGAATTCTCAGTCCCCAGCTTATGGCAGTATTTTGAAGGTAAGGAGCCATTAGCAGAAGGATTCTGGCTAGCATAAGACAATCACTGGGGAGAGGCAATGTGGACATTATAACCATTTCTGGTTCCAGATCATCTGTCTCTGCTCCCTAGTCTACCCTAATGCAAACATCTGCTGTCTCTCAATAATCCCAAAGCCATGCATCCTATAGGATAGATGGTAGCATTCTGAAACTGTAGCTAAATAAACTTTCCCTGCCTTAAATTACCTCTCTATTTTAGTTACAGTGATGGAAAACAAACACAGATGTTCTATAAATATGTAAAATTTCTAATACTTAAAAACAATTTTAATTTACATAAAATGAACATTAATTCTATGTCATAGTATATTAAAGTAACTTTTATGTCCAGATAATGCTTCAGATTGTAGGCAAATTTTATCATTCTTATATCTTTTTAAATTTCGACAAATAAGTATATTTGTGAAGACTTGATATATTCTGTATCCGAAATTCTAGTCACTGGGTTAATTCCTACAGCTTATATGGGCCACGAGCTTTGAAAGTAACTCTCTCTCTGGTGACACAAAAGATACACAGTACAGAAAGGGACACATGGGATTTTCTAACAGACAAGACATAATATGGCAGTATAGCTGGGCATGGGGTACAAGATAGAAAACAGATGAAACCAATGAGGAGGGAGGAAAAGGAGCCAAGCAAAGAGAGAGCAGACAGCTGTTGAGAAAGATGTAACAGAGAAAGATGAACCAGGGAAAGACGTGTACGTGGAAAGGGAAGAGAGAGGATGGAGACTGAGGGAAAGGAGATGGAAGAGGAGGAACAGGGAAGGAGGTAGGGATGGGGAAAGAGAGAGGATACTCAGATGATCAGAGAAAGAAAAATCAGGGTGGCTACAGATCATATTCTTTTGATTTAAAAAATTATCATAAAATGTACAGAACGTAAAATATACCTTCTGTCCATTCTTCAGTGCCTGGCTCAGTGACATGAGTATCTTCACATTGTTGTGAATCCATTGCCACCATCCATCTGAAGAACTGCCTCATTTCCCAAACAGAAACTCTTCTCATACTTCCCAATAGGAAAAGTCCACTAACTCTTCATTCATCTTCCTAGGCTAGGACGCCCAGTGTT
Organism: Montemys delectorum; assembly: GCA_019843815.1. NCBI lineage: Eukaryota > Metazoa > Chordata > Mammalia > Rodentia > Muridae > Montemys > Montemys delectorum. Next base: position 1,095 of record JADRCD010208325.1, on the reverse strand, counting down.
CTGCTTTCTGCTTCTATTCATTTTACTACCCTAGAGACAGCTGCTGTATAGAGAAATAGATAGCATTTGTCTTTTATGACTAGTATACCTTACTCAACAAAAGGTTTCATTTGTGTTGTATTATATGTCAAAATTCCCTTCCTTTTAAAGGCTGATTCCTATTCCAGCCACAGGTAACCAAACAATGTACAGAGTGAAGTTGCTGACAACTCATTGCCCATTCTGGGCCCCACATAGGTCTCCATTGAAAGCTGATGATCACTTGTAGCACACTCCCTAACACATGTATAGTTGCAGTAGGTATGGACCCAGGAACAGAAATCCATCTGTGCCTGGGAATTGAAGTCGTCATCCTGGCTCCAGTCAGCCCTGCTGCTTACACTCTGCACTGTGGTCCTTGTTTTCATTCCTGGAAAGAGATTGCATTTAAGATAAACCCATTCCAACCAACAGAATACAGAATGTGTAACATATATACATACATACATATATATATATGTGTGTGTGAGTGTGTGTATGTGTGTGTGTATGTATATATATATATATACATACACACATATATATACATACATATATATACATACACACACACACATGTATAAGGGTTGAGGCAATGACCTCCAACACAGTCTAGGGTTAGTCTGTGTTGCAAAAAACAAAACAAAACAAAACAAACAAATGACTATTTTATCAAATTTGCATGTACTGTACTGGGCCTGAAAGACAGTTCAGTGGGTAAGGGTGCTTGTCTCCAAGCCTGACAACATATGTTTGATCCCTCCATCCTACAGTGATGTGTAGGGAAACGGCATGAGGAGACTGCTCCCAGGGTCTTTGTTATTCTCAGCAGACCGAGAGCCAGGAGCAGTACTTTCTCAAGCCGAGGATCCTGGGGTTCTGCCGAGTAAGCAGCAAACCGGAGGAAGTGACCAAGTGACCATCAAGACCCTTTTCTCAAGAGAGCAAGTAAGTTTGTTTTTAATTATAAGAACCTACACATCTAAAAGTCAGACTGCAGCCAGATTTCTCAGTCTGCAAGGAGGTGTGGGTCACTTTGAACAGAGATAAGCTGTTGCTAGGTAAATAGCACCTGGT
>JADRCD010208324.1:0-14291 GCA_019843815.1 Montemys delectorum | reverse complement strand
TAACAGCTAATGATTCACTGGATTTCTTTATAGTCTGTTGTTATATCTCCCTTTTCACTTATGAGTTTGTATACATTCTTTCTTTGGCTTTTACTTTGGATACGGGTTTGTCTATCTTTGATTTTCTCAAAGAACTCTGGGTCCCTGGTGCTGGCTTGACCTCTGAGATAGCAGGCAGAGTTGTGGGTCAGAAAATGGAGTCTAAGGAATGGGGTGCAGGTGAAGTTGTGGGCAAGTATATGGAACCCAAGGGATGGGGTGTAGTTTATAGCTCTTGGGTATGCTTTAAGAAGCTTGGGTGGGCATAGGGCAGGATCTTACCTGGGGTACATGGCACCAGTGTGGCCTCCAGGAAAGCAGAGTTGTGGGCTAGAAAGTAGAACCCAGGGTATGGGATCAAGGGCTATTTTCTTTAAGATAAACTGAAGGGGGCTCTGGTCATCATGGCTCTGGCAGGCCTTGTCCTTCTACCCAATTCCCTCTAGCTTGCTAAAAATTGTTAGATGACATCCCTAAAGGTAGCAATCAAGATCTATTCCCTTGTTAGACCACATCCTCCTCCTGAGGCTGACTAGCAATGTCCAACTATCAAAGTGTTGAAGCCCAGCAATTAAAAGCCTTCTTTAGGTCACCAAATTAGCATGCTCAATCAAAATATACCATTGCACCCTAGCCTATTCTAACACAGTTGTCCCCCTTTTCTCCTTCTTCTTCTCCTTCTCCTTCTCCTCCTCCTCCTCCTCCTCCTCCTTCTCCTCCTCCTCCTTCTTTTTCTTCTTTTTCTTCTTCTTTTTCTTCTTCTTTTTCTTCTTCTTTTTCCCCTTCTCCTTCTCCTTCTCCTTCTCCTTTTTCTTCTTCTTCTTCTTCTTCTTCTTCTTCTTCTTCTTCTTCTTCTTTTTCTTCTTCTTCTTCTTCAAAATTACCACCTATAAGATCCTTTTGCTGCTGTTTTTCTGTCTGAGTCAGAAAATAACCACTTTAATTTTTCTTACCTGCTTAATAAATTATCTTTCTGTGAAAATATGTGTCTGGGTGTGGTTTGTGCCTAATCTAGGGTCTGAATAGGAACCCCCACTGTGTGTGGGCCCTCCAACACCAAGAACTAGTAGGATTATCTTGTGAGTTTCAAGAAGAATCATAATACAGTGAAAAGAAAATAATAAGGTTCAAAGATTAAAAAGAAACTAAAAGGTCATTATTTTAAACAATGAAATTGTTCATGTGGAAAATCTAATATGTGCTTATAACCATTGCAATGAGAAGCAGAGAACATTGAGGAAGCTGCCTACAAAACATTCATACAAAAAAATGTGATTATGTGTATACCATTAACAATTAGGAACTGTGATATAAGTCATATTATTATTGTGGTGTGACTTTTCCTGGAGGAATGACAGCAAATTTCCATTCACCCCACTGAGGAGCGGCCAAAGGAACCATTCCACACATCCAGCTTGGTGAACCAGTGAATTTATTTGGGTTACCAACAGAGTGTGTGTAAGGGGTTACATTCAGTAGCATGGATGACTCAAAGACACTTTATCACCCAACAATCTACCCCAACAGGGGTGACGACTCACTAAATCTGAACTGTTGAAGCTTTCTGCAGTTCCCATTGGACTTCTAAAAAGAGCAGCGATCCTGCAAAAGCCAGCAGTACATTGCCCAGAGCAGGTGGAGAAGGGTAAAGGGCAGAGTTCAAGGGGCAAGGAAAGCATATCTGGATCACAGTGGCAACTCTCCATGCAGTTTCTACCATAACAAGGCTTTCTTGCGGACACCATTCAGAGGTGAGGATCAGTGTTGAGAATTAGATGTGATAGAATTCAGAGCGGAGCTTTGTGGGAAAGAGTCCTTTACTGAGCGAGGTTGAAGGAAGAAGGATGTGACCCAAGAATAAGTTCCTTGGTGAATAAATGCATATGCCTACATATGGGTAGTGTTGAGGGCTTCCTTAGCTACAGAGACTCCATCTCGTGTATAGTCTTCATTGTGTACTAAAGCTAAATTCTTAGAAACAGAATTCCCTACAATGGCTTCTAGCCCCAGGTGCTCCTATGAACTTAGACTACAATGTCCTATCCCCGTGCTCTGTCAATTAGCACCCACTTAAGACTGAAACCCCATGGCTGCTCTGACTGTCCTAGACCAGGTTATCAGGAAAGCCATGTGAGGTATTCGACAAGCAGTGACCCACTCAGGATGCCAGGCATGAAAAATAGTTAGAAACAAACAGGATACATGTGTTAGACTGGCTGTCCCCACCTTTGACCTTCCCCCTTCTACTTTGTGATATTTTGCTTTAAAAAGTTGCTCTATCTTGCCCCTAGCTTATGAGATTTGGATCCTGAACCCAACCATTTTCCTACATATCAGCTTTTTGAATAAAAAAAACTTTTGTTGGCTTGAATTTGATTTTAATGGTGGATTATTTCCAAATTCTAGCACCCAATAGTAGTCGAGCTATATATTCAAATCTCATTTTCCTACCTACATGTATAATCAGGTAACTTCAGTTACCAAGTATCACTGAATTAGATCCAAGCTTTACCCTCAGTTCATTCTTTCTACTGTGGATTGACTATTGGGTGAACAGGACCTCTGTACTGGTGTCTTCATCTGGAACTCAGAAACATCATCATCAGACAGAGTGAGCACAGTAGAATGACAGCTGACTAGGGCATCCTTGCTCTCTAGAGCCTCCATCTTGCCAATGTAGGGGTGGGGAGGACACAAGAAGAATTCAAGGCTGAATTTATTATCTTCTTTTCAAACCCTGTAATTTCTTCCCCAACATATTCTCTCTATGGACATTTGATAGTCTCTGTCCCCACTTCTTTGTTCTTTTGTTACTTCGAGTTTTCTTGATCCACTTTCTCTTGGGGACTATCCTTCTAGGATTCTGGGCGCTGGAAGCAAAGGTTTAAATAACATGTGGGTGTTTTTATTTAAACACCTTGTCTTTAGCTACAGCTTGCTTTTGAGAGAGGGAGGGAGAGAGAGATTCTGCCTGTGGACTCATTGCTTTGTTATTTAGTTTATGCTTGTTATGCCACACTGAGTGGCTTCATGCTGAGAAGTGCCATTATCAGAACAGAGAATGGAGCATATTTATAAAGTGTGATCAGTGTAACCCTTGGCACATTCTCTTGAGGACATAGAGCATATGGCATTTAACCCTTACAGCTCCAGACTCAAGATAGTGATTTAAGTCAGATACATGGTTTTGACCTAAACTCTCTACATTCATGGGTATAGAATCTACCCATGCAGAGAGAAAGAAAATGAACAAGCTTCATGGGGAGAGGGCATTTTTTTTTTGCAGTGTGCTTACTCTTTCTTGAAAGTGCCTATACATTAATATCCCCATGGGCTATAAATGTGCCTTGTACTGTATAGATTCTCTTGTCTCAGAACCTGCTTGTTTTAGTAAATCCCCTTAGCCACTACCATCCTCCACATCTCTTGAATTCTCTGGTCTTTCCAGTTATGGTCATCAATTTACCTACTCAGAACTCAGATCAATTAATCAATCATCAATCTCCCACTAGGTATAGGTTCATCTCAGATAAAGAAAGAGAACACACAGGACATAGCTGGTCTAGTCAGACATAGTTGCTTTGTCCATTTTTACCATAAATATAATGGCTACTGTGGACTGCTGTGGGGCTCCATGTAGGGCGTTAGATTTTAGTCTATCCTAACTGTTGTCCTATTGGACAGGATCCCTTAAAATTAGTTTAAGCAGAGTTTGGAATATGAAAAAACTAGCATTTAAAATAAAACTTAGAAGAAAAAATATCCAAGTGAGCATAAGTAGACAGATACTGTATAGCCCTTTTCTTTCCTAGGATAAACATGAAACATAGAAGTTTACCAAAGAAGAAAAGGGAAGGTGTCCAGATTGGTGCAGCCCACATTTTATATGAGTCCATGCTCGCATGTAACATCCTTCTACCTTTGGGGAAAAGCGGAAGGTGTTAGGTATTCATGCTTCCAGAATAGGAAAGCAGGTTCCGGTTGGCTATATACATCTGCAGGAAAGAGCAAGGCTTTTGGGTGAGTGGCCCTGAAAGCCAGTTTTAGAGACTGCCCTACAGACAGCATGACCATTCCAAAGCTCCTGTATCTGTGTGAGCAGCCCGTCAGCTCTTTCTAGAGCCCCCTCTTCTGCCTATATTGGGGAGCTATGATGGCTCAGCACAGTCTGCATGAGGCAAATGTGAAACCATGCTTTCAAGAATGGTTTGCATGGATGCCACCTGGACCACGGCTCCCAGAGGCACATGCAAGCATTTGCATCCATTTTTCCACTTCGCTTGCTCCTTCAGGCCCAAAGCTAGAGTCTGGGGATTTCCACTTGGGCTCTACCTATAATGGGTTGTGTGACCTTGAAGCAGTTTTTTAACCTCGGGGTCTTGTTTCTTCAGCTGTAAAATGAGGGGGCAGCAGTGGGTAGTCCCCAAAGGCCTTCTAGCTCTGCTACTCTGAATTTTGTCAGTACAACATTCCATGTTTCTTTTCTATATCTTAACACCCTTGGCTTACCAACAAGAAGAGTGTGAACCTCAGTAAAAACATGATGACGTCTGTGGACTAACTGAACCTGGATGCAGGAAGGTGAAAGTTGGTCCAGTTGGTGCCAGTACTTGCACCTTGCTTCATTCTGGAGCTGAAATCCTCTCTTGTCAAACATCTGGACATCCAGATTTGGAGTTGGCCCCAGGGACGCCATAGCTCCAAGCAGCTGTTACAGAATCAAGAATCGGAGCAAGATCTGTTTTAAAGCTTGGCTGCCAACCCTACCTGATCTTAGGTGCTTAATCTTTAACTCTCGGTTTGCTGGGTCATTTTGAGGGGCAAAGCAGACACAAAACTGTAGTATTAGAAACAGCAGCTTGCTCAGGGTGACTTTGGATTATTCTCATCTCTGGTCCTCTGCTTCTCTAGCAGGTTTTTGTTTGTTTGTTTGTTTTCGTTTTTGTTTTTTGTGGATCATTGTAACGACACAAAGCCAAGAGTTCTGCCCCTATGAGCATCCTCTGAGCACCAGGGCATATGAGCTGTGCCGTTGTCTTGCTGTTTGCTGCTGTTGCTGTTTGGTTGCGCTGACCTCTCAGTCAGTATGACCCCTCTTCAATTATCTTTGTTTTGTTTTGTTTTTCTAAGATTTTTCTAGATTTACAGGCTAGTGGACAGCTTTTTAGTTTCTTGCATTGGCCAGATGCAAAGTGGATTCTTGAGGAGGAAATCGAGAAACTCAAAGCACACAACCGAGTCATGGATCTGTGTCCTTGATGAAATAAACCTGTTTCGTGAGCTACCTTTTGTCATCCTGAACTGCCTCTTTGTGTATGTGTTTTCATCTCAGCAGGGAAACAGGGAAGAGGGGACAGACAGACGAGTCAGAGAACTCATCCCTGTGTGTGTCCAGGCCAAAGGTCCAGAGGCATCTGGGAGAGCAGACGGTATAATATTCCAAATCCCTGGATACAGAGGAGGGGAGCCAAATGCTTACTGAATCGTCTTCTGCAGCAGCAAGCAGGTGTGCCCTACCCTTATCTCCCAGCTACAACCTGCCAAGTGACTATTGACACATTGTGTGGAAATAAAGGTGGTGGGCGAGTAGCTGCTGATTCTAATGGCAGCGTGGGTAGTAGAGGCGGGCCAGTCCCGGCAGAGTGACAGCTGTGGTACCCAACACTGTCAGTGAAGACACTGACGGCCTCTGTTCCCTAAGTCTGCCCACATTTGTGCACCTTGTCACTGCCAGGGGTGACAAGCCCAAACACAGGGGCCTCGCTTTCTTATGCTAATGCTCCATAATGACAGCTTTCTCAGCCCACCAGGTGTGACAGCCACCACAGGCAGCCCTCCACCCCCACTTCTGAGCTTCCTGCCCAAGCCCTGGGTCCCACTCAGGATTGAGTCAGCTAGAGGACAGACTTCTCTTCTTCCAGCCGGACCTAGCTCTGGTGGTGTACATATTAAGTAATACCTACACAAGTACCATTGGTTCCTGTATTTTTGTCTTCTGTTCTCCATCTTCTTCCATCCTTCCCCTTACTTCTAACCATCTTAGCACATTGCAATTGTCTACATCTCTGCCTTCGATGACTGGGTCATAGTGACCAGTCCATCAGTGAAAGTTAAATGAACCAGTTAATGATGAACCACTAACCTAGGCTACCTCCCCCCTCCCCTTTTTGGCAAACGTCTTCTACAGAATCCATCATACAGATGCCCATTTTATCACAGGTAAGAAAAGGACTATACAGTGCCTGTCTACTTGGGCTCCCTTGGATATTTTTCTTCTAAGATTTATTTTTTTATTAGATATTTTCTTTACTTACATTTCAAATGTTCTCCCCTTTCCTGGATTCCCCTCCAAAAACTCCCTTTTGCCTCCTGGCTCCTCCTGCTCACCAAACCACCCATTCGTTTCCTGGCCCTGGCATTCACCTACACTGGGCATAGAGCCTTCACAGGATCAAGGGCCTCTCTTCCCATTGATGTTTGACAAAGCCATCCTCTGCTACATATGTGGCTGGAGCATGGGTCCCTCCATGTGTACATTTTGGTTGTTGGTTTAGTCCCTGGGAGCTCTGGGGGATACTGGTTGGTTCATATTGTTGTTCTTCCTATGGGGCTGCAAACCCTTCAGCTCCTTGGGTTCTCTCTCTAGTTCCTCATTGGAGATCTTGTGCTCACTGATCTTTATTTTTAAATGCTAATCTTCACAGTCCAAGATCTTATACATACAGATAAGTATTCTTCTCTGTAAATAAGTATGGGTCCATCCCTAGGCCATCAGTCTCACGCAAGAAGCCATGTCACAAGGGCACATACTATCTCACAGAAGATGCCCAAAGGATTCTGTCGCCTTTGTGGGAGAGCTGGTGAAAGGCACAGCCATTGACTGCTCTAATGCAGCTCTCTGGATTTTCTTTCCCCTTCATGTGATCTGCCTGATCCTGTAGCCCTGTTCTATACCAACTCTGGTTGCTGGTAGTTAAATGTTTAACACTTATGTCCTCGGGGTTGTTCCAGCCTGTGAGCTAGAGGTAAAAATCATTTTAAAAGTCTTGTTTTCTTTTTGAAAACTTGTAAGGATTTCTCTTTCTCTTTAAAGTTTGGGAATTTCATAAGGTACCCAGGGTCCATGTCTTTTTTCTTTAGAAAGCTGTGTGCAACCTTCCTTCCAGTCTGGAGGCTGAAGCAGCAGCGGTCTAGAGGGTCCCTGCATAGCTGTTTTCTATTTTGAGCCTTACTTTTTCCCTGTCCATGTTCTTTTCTCTGTTTAGTGTTGTTCTGGCCAGCTAGTCTCCTGGATCCATCCTATGTCTCTTATGATTTATCTTTTGGTCTCCTTCTACAAATTTAAATCCTATCCAATATGAGCTTGTGTTAGGGTTGAATTTAAGGCTGTTTCTTTTAAGTCATTACCAACCTAGATCTCAGGAGTGGGTTCTTCATCTTTTCAAATCTCTTATTAAAATTTTAAGTTCTGAACTAAACTCCTCTTCCCTTCCCACCAAAGTTTTCTGTGTTCATTTGTGTCCTTCTGAGATGGGATGGTACTTTTTTACTAGGTGGGTTTTTGTTTGTTTTTGTTTTTGTTTTGTTTTGGGTTTGCTTATTCTAATTCTACTGCCTCAGTAGGACTCACTCCCAGTTCTTTAGACCAACATCCCCTTTCAAGTTCCTAAGTGCCTTTAAGCACCGTGAGTGTTTTTTGTTTTCTTATGTGTGTAACTTTCTCTGCACTTGTATCAGTGGAGTACAAAGGCTCTTGCTCTGAGGGTAGGGGTAGGGGTAATGATCTGTATTCCTTCCTGACTGAGTCTTGCCTCCTTCCCCCAAGCCATTCTTTCCTCTATAGATTTCCCTAAAACTTAGATATTCTTGGTTCTCTCTTATTTCCATATAGTCACCAGTTCTGTTAAGTATTTACATATTACACATTTACATATTAAGAAATGTAGACAGAAAGGCCAAACAGCCATCATCCTAGAATGCCCAGTGAAAACCCTCAGGCCACAGGATAAGCCCCTTGGCTCCCAGCCTATCCCACTGGAATCCCAGGAATCCCCATCTGAGTGCTTTCTTTTCTCAAAGGTGTGGTGATGCTTTAGTTAGTTTTAGTTTTAGTTTTTGGTTTTGTTTTTTTTTTTTTTTTTTTTTTTTTTTGTTACTATAATGAAATGGCTGTGATAAACATCTCATTTTGTTTTTGTTTTTGTTTTTGTTTTTAGAAAGGTTTCTTTGGGGTCACAGAAATGGAGCTTGCAGCCCATGGCCCTTTGGCTCGGTCATATCATGCTGGGAGTCCATGACAGAACAAACACTTTGGCATGGTCACGAAGCAAAAATAAGAGACAGGGACGTGGGTCCTACAGTGACCTTCAAGAACCCCCCAGAATTTCCCACAAGGCCTCTCTTAAATGCTCCACTACTTTCTTAGAGTATTACCTTGGGGACCATGTCTTTAGCATTTAGATCTTCAGAGGACATCCACTATCTAAGCAGTAGCAGATGGCACCTCATATGCTCTTCTTGGTGACCTTTAGATTTCCATCTGCAGCTTTCTCTGTCTCTGATACTTCCCTCTCATAGATGGTCCTCCCACACTCTGCTGCTGGCCTCTCCACACCCTTTATGCTCCCCCCACCCCCGGTGGCTTTCTATAGGCAGCAAGATCTTGCTACATGCTAATGGATCACATGACAAATCCCAGCCCTATGGAGCATTTAAGAATGCAGAGTAGTAAACTTGCTCAACAATCTTGAGGCAATCTTCAAGGATTTTGTTTTGTTTTGTTTTGTTTTGTTTTGTTTTGTTTTGAAACAGGGTTTCTCTGTATAGCCCTGGCTGTCCTGGAACTCACTCTGTAGACCAGGCTGGCCTCAAACTCAGAGATCCGCCTGCCTCTGCCTCCCAAGTGCTGGTATTAAAGGTGTGCACCACCACTGCCTGGCCTTCAAGGATATTTTACTTAGAGTTTCTTTTACTGTCGTAACATGACAAAATCAACTTGGGAAGGAAAGCATTTATATCTTATAGATAATAGCACATCATGGAGGGGAGCCAAGGCAGGAACCTGGAAGCAGGAACTAAAGTAGACAGCATGGAAAACTGTTGCTTACTAGTTTGTTCATCATGACTTTCTCAGCTTGCTTATGTGGATACTCTAAAAGCATTTGCTCAAGAATGCCATCACCCACAGTGGGAAAGGCCCCCATGAATCAGTCATTAATTTAAAAAGTTGACCCATGGACATGCCCAGGGACTAATCTCAATTTCTTGTATTTATGTACTTATATACAGCCTCAAGTCAAGTCCAGAAGACTGCTCTGCTCTGCTCTGCTCTGCAGTGCAGAAAGAGCAATGCCATTCAGAGCTAGCCATTCTTGTGGGGCTTGGGACTGTAGATGGGGGCTGGGGAAGCCTCTTTGCAGATACCTTGGATCAGAGAATGGGCAAGGAAGAGAAGGTGGTGACTAGGATGGAGGTGAAGAATTTGATGCTAAGTGAAATAAGCCAGGTGGAGAAAGATGTAGTGTCTGGCCTTTCTCACGTGTGGAATCATCTGAAAATGCTGCTCATACACAAGTTGAGAATGGACTGCTCTTGGTTATGAGAAGGACTCAGGAGAGGAAAAAGGAGTGAGGGATGGAGAACTGGATGGACAATGGCTGTTAAATTAGTAATATATAGTTAACAAATTCTGCTATGCCATTGAACATAAGATGGCTTTGGATGGGCAGTGATGTTCTGTGTATTTCAAATCACCAGGACTGATTCTGAATTCCCACAATAAACAAGTAATGTTTGAGGACAGAGATATAGTGAGCATAACTTACACACCACACAATGTACATGTGTATTAAAACATCACACAGCAGCATATGGATATGTACAATTTTATTTGTGTGCCAATTAAAATAAGTTTAAATATAAAAAGATCCCTATGTCTCAACTTAGTTGTTTTCCCCTTCTCTGTTAGGTATTTTGTTTTTTAGCATCTGAAAGCTGTGCTATGCACAGTATTGTAGAGAGGTTGCCTTGGTCTTTTGGGTGTTGTAATTAGAATCAAGTTCTTCTTTGTTCCTCAGTAGACTTTTAGTGGCAAACATAACATTACCGTGACAGGTTAGAATGGGAATGTTACTGAGGGATTGGTGACAGGAACTGACTCCAAGAGATAAATAATCTTCATTTCACATGGCAGCCTAATGACAGATGAGCACAGATGGTGACAAGCCTCCACCTGGAATTCTGCTCCAGTCAATCAATCATTAATCAGTCAATCAGCAACTATTTATTGATCTCCTGTTTTGGCTAAGAACACAGACCTTGGAATTAGATGCCTCAATTCTAAATCTAAGTTTTCCAAGCCGAGCAGCTTATCCTTGGGAAGGTTCCCAGATCTCTCTTAGCCTTGATTCCTATTGTTCTCCGGGGAACTTACTGCCTGGAACTTGGAGGGTTGTGTGGGGACACATGTGATGTCATAGGAAGGGTGATAGTAAGGGCCAGCTGGTTCTGCTGCTTTGTGGTTGTCATTGTCACTGTGGTTGCTATGGTGACTGTACAAGTGCAGACCATCTCTGGGTGTCCCAGGTTTTTCACAAGTATTCTTTTCCCTGGCTGCTTTTATGATGTGGAATGGATCAAGTAAACTTGGAAGAAATGTCAAGATGGGTGTTGTGGCTTGAATATGTAATGTCTCCCCACAGCTTCATGCATTGGGGATTTGGTTGCCAGCTGATGGGCTTTTCAGGAGAGGTCAGATTCTGAGGGCTCCAACTCACACAATGTATGAGTCTTGGTGGCCTGAGCCTGTAATCCCAGTGCTGGGAGGAAGAGAGAGATAGAACCCATGGCATTCACAAGCCAGTGCACCAGTGGACCTTCAGGTCCAGTGAGAGAGAGATCTTGTCTCAAAAATTAGGGGGAGATAGACTAAGGAAGCCTCACCTGCCATCTTCCTACTCCAGAGAAAACAACTGTCTCCAAAGTTAGCTAGTATAATTTCAGGTATTAATATCACCAGACATTACACAGAGCAGGAATGTTTACCTAACATTACTTATTATCATGATGAATTTCATCATTATTATCCTTTTACTTCATGATGAACCTGTACAAGAGTTAGCTGTTGTTAATTTATTTTCGCTCGGTCTCTTAAAAGGCTTACAATCATCTTTCTTCTATTTAAAAAAAAAAAAAAAAAAGAAGCACTCCTAAGCGCCTAAGCTTCTCTGTGTTAGGAGACAGAATCACCAAGTCCTTCCTTCCTATTGGTTGTCTCTTCTCATAGATTCCTCTTTGCTAGAAGAATGTTCAATGTTGCAAACACTTTATTAAACCATCTATTTTCCCACTGCTCTTGCAGAACCCTCAACTACATTTGGGTAATCTTTCTCCTCCCTCATCCTTCATAGCTTTTGAATTTACTCAGAACAACCTGCTTACAAAGGCGAGACAAGCAGTCTTTCCTTGCCTGTATCTCTACCGCTCCTTGTATAATGCACTATTCTGGCATAGGGAGGGACTCCTCAAAATTAAAGTCCTTTGCATGCACTGGGATTGACAGCTGTAGCCCAGGCCCTTAGTTTCATAGCAGCCAACATCTGAATAAGGAGCGAGTGGCAAGTGAGCCACCCTCCCAGATGTTTCGTTGGTTTGGAGGCACACACAGGGGATTGTGGGCGTCAGAATGACAACCTAGCTTTTGGGCTTTCTATGGGGCTGCCCGGGTCTTATGCGATACAGGTTTCACCTTAATGTGGTCATAATTTACGAGTTCAGAATTTTAAACTCTATCCAAGTCCATCAGAGTCGGAATCCACTCACCCTTGGCAAAACCTGAGTACGTGTTTTTAAAGCAAACGACTTGGAAAGTTTATTTTAAAAAAAATCTCAAAAGGCATTTTTGACATCAAATAACTCACAAACCCAATGTTTTTGTGATTTAAATGAATCAGAAACATATGGATTACATTTTCTTTAAATTGCTCTCAAGATTAAAAATCAAGGGAAAAAAGTGCCCAGGGCCAAATATGTTTTGGGGGTTTTTCCAGGACAAAGTATGGTCAAAACTGAGCTGGAGTGGTGAACAGTACCCGCAATGGTGCTGGGGTACCCAGGCCTTGAAACATCCACAGGACCAGAGAGTTAATCCTGAGGCATCTATTCTCACCCCAGAGGCCAAGCAACCACACAGACCACCAAACACAACCCTAATAACAAACACCAATCTTGAAAAAATGTCTGCTCATTTGTAGTTAGCCAAAAACAAACAACAGACTTCAAAGTTGAACTAAAGATGTCTTTTTAAAAAAGTTCTCCCTGCAGGCTCTCAAAGTGGTTAAAGGAGGAATTACATTAGAAAACGAAGCTATTTCAAGCATTATTTAAAAGTGGGCAAAGATGGGTCCTCTAACAGCCAAGACACTAGAGCAGGAGCCAGCTCGGGTTCTTCCCTGGGCTCACATGTCAACCACAGTCCAGTTGTGCTTGCTCTAAAACAAGCCAGGGGCAACCAACCTTGAAGACCCTGGGTGGATGAATGTGGGAACTTACTTCCATGCAAAAGAGGTCTGGATTTCAGTTTTGTAGACCTTGCTCTGTGGACTTTGCCAAGCAGGACAGAATCAGTTTGATAGACTGGGTGACCAAAGTGTATCTTACAACACGAGGCAGACTTCAGTTGGGTTTGCCTTTTTTTTTTTTTTTTGTCTTTTGAGTTTTTAATTGTTTTGAAATCAAAAGATTTGAATGTCCGATTTTGCTTTTCAAATGTAAAATAATGGACTTGGACCCCTTTCTTACTTACATTCGCCATCCCTCACTGTGAGCAGGTCTTGGAGACAAAGACGGTTTAGAAGAAAGAACTCAGTGAAAACTTGCTGGCTTTTTCTAGCCGGTGCTCTCACAGAAAAAATTTACACTGCCTTCTGTCCCTTCCCTGAGTTTTAATTTCATGACCTAAATTTAGGATTTTTATTGTAGTTATATGTTACATTTATTATCCCTTTTTTATCAAGTTTCACATCAGATCTCTGAAACCGTTATAAACTTCAAAAAAATTAATTATTTGTTCAACAAATATTTATTGAGTTAATACTATGCACTGGGTATATATTTGCTGAAGCTGTGTCTGTAAACAGTTCAGACTGGGTGAATGCAGTGTGGACAAACAAGATAATTAGAGGTAGCAATGAGGACTACCTGGAATACAAAACGGGGTGCGCGGAGAATGTTAGTAAGCTCTGGGGAGTGACTGAGTTTCTGAGTGGGGAGGGAGGTGAGGAGAGGCCGCAGAGAGCTTAAGACACAGCCAGAAAATGACGATCTCTGGCTGGGCTATATTTGATTGGAGCCCTTGTGGATAAACAGCTATTGGAGACACACAGTGAAGACCGTGGCCTGCCATCTACGGTGTAGAGAACATGGTATGCTCTGAGGCCAGAGGGGTAAGCAGGCACCAGTGCATACATAGCCTGACTAGCCATAGCGCATCTTCCGGTTTTATGATAGACAAAGAAGCTTCCAGACACAATGGGAAGGACATATTTGCATTTTGTTATGTATTTTAAAATTACATTTGTTTTTTATTGTTTGAGAATTGCATACATGTACATAATACATTTTTTATCAAACCCAAGTCCCCATCCTTCCCTCCAAATCATCCCTATCCCCCTACCACTTTTTTTTATTCCAAGTTCATTGTGTTACTGTTGTTTTACACCTTTAAGTCCACTTGGTGCTGCCAGTATGTGTGTGGGTGGCAGGTTAGCCACTGTATTGTGGGCAGCCCTTCTTACATTTAAAGAGACTATTTAGCCTCCAAGGTAGATGGGGCTTTAGGACGCAAGCTTTGTAAGTAGGGAGGCCTATCAATTCCATGGCGCCCCATGCTAATATTTCCCTTGGTAAGGCTGTTTTGAAAATCATGGGTCTCTTTGGGTTCCCACTCCTAGAGTAGCATTTTGTATCTAAGGAGAGAGAGGCTTCTTTCCAGAACCCTTGCCTGAACATTGGGATCGTGAGGCTTCCCTGAGTTCTTCATAATTAGTAGGAGGAGTTTGGTTTTAGATAAACTGGAACAGGGCAGAAGTTGAAGCAGTTCAGATGATCCCAGTCCCTGTAAGATACAGTAAAACATCTTTCCAGAGCCGAGTTCTGACCGTGTGAGATGCTCATGCTTTGAACTGGGTGCAAGAGTAGTCTGTCTGAGAGTGTTGCAAGCTGCAAAGTCGATGCTAAGGGATGGGGAGATGGCT
>JADRCD010208322.1:0-10701 GCA_019843815.1 Montemys delectorum | reverse complement strand
TGTTGTTCGTCCTAAGGGGCTGCAAACCCTTCAGCTCCTTTCTCTAATTCCTTCATTGGGGGCCATGTACTCAGTTCAATGGATGGCTGTGAGCCTCTACATCTGTATTAGTCAGGTACTGTCAGAGGCTCTCAGGAGACAGCTATATTAGGCTGGCTTGTCCTTCCTTCAGTCTCTGCTCCATAGTTGATCTCTGCAACTCCTTCCATGGGTATTTGTTTCCTCTTTTAAGAAGGAATGAAATGTCTTAGTTGGGTTTCCTATTGCCTTCATTTCACACCATGACCAAACAGTCTCAGTTCCTGCCTTTGTTAGGTTTCCTATTGCCTTTATTTCACACCATGACCAAAACAACTAGGGGAAGAAAGGGTTTATTTTACCACACAGTTTTGTGTCCATCGTTGAGCAAAGCCAGGAGAGGAAGTTAAGGCAAAAACTAAGAGTCAGGAATAGATACAGAGACCATGAAAGAACATCAGTTACTGACTTGTTCTCCATGACTTGCTCAGCCAGACCAGAGGTGGAATTGCCCAAAGTGGGCTGAGTACTTCCACATTAAGCATTAAATTAGGAAATATCATACAGGCTTGCCTAAGAGCCAGTCTGGTGGGGATATTTTATTAATTGAGATTTATTCTTTCCAAGTGACTCTAGCCAGTTTCAAGTATTAAATATACCCAATACAACTGACCTCTTGTTATCTTGATACACTAACATCACTTATTAATGCATAACACTTTCTTTCTTGTTATTCCTTCTCAAGGTGATGTCAATTCCACAGTGTAAAACATTCCAAAAATCTTTTTGAATTCTAACACTTTAGAAAGTTCAGTCTTTCTAAAATATCAAAAATCCAGTATTCCATATTCTCTCCAACTCTATAGTCTTTTAAAATATCCAATGTATCACAATAATTCCAAAGTCTCTGTAAAATGTCATTGCATAACTATGTTCTCCTATAAAATAAAATTAAAAAAAGAAAAAAGTTAAATATTTTCTTATTTCAAGGAGCAGAAAAATTACAACCTGAAAAAACAAAAACGAAAATCCAACAGCATAAATAAATCAGTGTCTAAAGTCTAGGATTCACTTATGGTCCTTTTGGCTCCAAAGAACTTAGGCTGCTGCCCTTCTCTGGCTCTGCCATTCACTGAGTAGCCATCTTGTTTCCTAAGCCCATATTCCACTCCATAGTTTGTTTCACATGCTACTGTTATCCCTACAATGCTGAGTTCCCTAGGATCTGTGTAACTGTGGCAAATTTGAACATCATCAGTAGAGTCTTCTGGTCTGTCTTCAGAGACCTTGGTTTTGTTATGTAGTGTCAATCTTCAATTTCTCTCAATAACCCTTTCAATCCTGGAGCTTACACTGAAACTTATGTAGCATTTTCACCATTGGCCCCTCCATGACTCTCACAGTAGCAAACTTTAGCTACTCTTCATGACTCCTTCATGCTTTCAAAAGTAGCACCCCCTTGGAGATTCATGTATTGCCATGATCAGCTTCCATCACTAAGTACAGATTTGTTTTCCTCTGGACCACAGCTTCTGTAAGGAAGTCATGGGAAACATTATTTCTTAATAAAAATTATCAGTGGCTCCAGTAAATTCTTTGAGAGGCCTTCAATCTTCCTTCTTGAATCTAACAAAACAGTCATCTGTTATCTACACTGCTCTCATCATTTTCTGCTAAGTTTACCCGACAGCTCATTTTAATCTCTGAACATGCAATGATTTTTCTAGCCCAAAGTTCAAAAGTCCTTTCTCAGTTTTCCCAAACCATTCTCAGATCTATTATATACATATCACATTTCTGGCACAAAATTCTATATTAGGTATAGTTTCTATTACTATTATAAAACACTATGACCAAGTTTGGATAGAAAGAGTTTATTTCATTTTATATTTTGTAGTTCTTTTTTTTTTTTGGCCAGGTCTTTTGCTTTAATTTGCTGATCCTTTTCTTTTCTTTTTTTTTTCTTTTTTATGTTTTTTATTTACATGTAAATTTCTCCTTTCCCAGGTTCCCCTCCAAAAAACAAACAAACAAACAAAAACAACAAGAACAAACCCCTTTTGCCTCCCCCCTCCCCATGCCTGCCACCCCACCCTCTCCCACTTATTGGCCCTGGCATTCCCCTACACTGGGGCACAAAACCTTATACCCACAGAAGGAGTGGCAGAGATTAACTATGGAGCAGAGACTGAAGGAAGGACAAGCATATAGCTATCTCCTGAGAGGCTCTGACAATACCTAACTAATACAGATGTAGAGGCTCACAGCCATTCATTGAACTGAGTACATGGTCCACAATGAAGGAGTTAGAGAAAGGATCTATGGAGCTGAAGGGTTTGCAGCCCCTTAGGACGAACAACAATTACTAACTAGTACCCTCAGAGCTCCCAGGTACTCAACCACAAACCAAGGACTATACATGGTGGGACTGAATGTTCTGGCAGCATGTGTATAGTAGAGGATTGCAAATTCGATCATCTATAGGAGGAAAGGACCTCGGCCTTGTGAAGGTTTTGTAGTTCTTCATCCAGGAGTCAGGATAGGAAATTAAAACAAGACTCTGGAGGCAGGAGCTGATACAAAGCCCATAAAGAAACACCACTAACTGGGTCGCACCTCATGGCTTGTTCAACCTGCTTTATTATACACACCAAGAAAACCTGCCAGAGTTGGCATCACCCATATTTGATTGGACCTTCACATAGTAACCACTAATAAAGGAAATGCCCTATAAATTTGTCCTAAAGCCAATCTGATGGAGAATTTTCTCTATTGAGGTTCTCTCTTCCAAAAAGTTCCTAGCCTGTGTCAAGTTGACATAAAAACTAGTTAGAATAATTGCAAATTAGGATAATAATGTAAAAGAGAGATCAGTGGTTTTAAAGAGTATTGAGAAATGAGCACACTGACAGATTTCCATGTTCAAAAGAAAGATGTCATGTTTTATTTCTACAAAGAATTTTGAAGGGGAAGAAAAAAGTAATACAGTAGAAAACAAATAAAACTTTATGTTTAAAATAATAACTGCAGCATGTGTTATACCATTTTTACTAATACCCTGATACTATATCCGTACATCATCTTCTACCGATGCCTTATGGGCTATAGCAGCAATATAAATCATCATATATTCTTATTCATTTATTAATTTTTAATGATACCATCGACAAAAATCCCTCTGGGTGCCTGCATGTAATTACCAAAATAGAGGATGATCATAAAATGAATAGAGGCTAAATTCGAAATTAAATAAAGCAGGTCACCTACACATTAGGAAATCTCTGCTACAGACCCAGCTCAGCTATTATAAACTAAGAACAGATGGCCTAAAACAAAGGCTGCAGGAAGACAAGGATGTCTTTAGGACAAGCTGTCTTTTATTGAGGAGAAGGGGCATCTGTAATATCAAAAACTTTTCATCTGTGTTAACCCTAAGGGGATGCCTTTTTCAAGGATATTTTTATTCATTTGAAACCTTCAAGAGGGTATATTCTTATTCCCTGTTTGTTTGCTCCAAGTATAGTGAAAGAAGCAAAGTTGACTATTCGAGTTTGCAAAATATCTCATATAGGGTATTCTGTGCCTTCCTTTCATCCCTGCTTTCTGTTGTCCTAGTTCAGAAAAATTTGAGCACCTTGAACATTCTTAATTGGTTTTTTGCTGATTATTATTTTTTATTAGATGTTTTCTTTATTCACAATATCTCCTTTCCCAGGTTCCCCTCTAAAAGAAAAAAGAAAAAGAAAATAAAATAAGAAAAAAAATAAAAACCAAAAACTAAAACAATCCCCTGTTCCTTCCCCCAGCCCCCTGCTCACCACCCCATCCTCTCCTACTTCCTGACCCTGGCATTTCCCTATACTGAGGCATAGAACCTTCACAGGACCAAGGACCTCTCCTCCCATTGATGACCAACTTGGCCATCCTCTGCTATACACATGTTGCTGGAGCCATGAGTTCCCTCATGTGTACTCTTTGGTTGGAGTTTTAGTCCTTGGGAGCTCTTAGGGTACTAGTTAGTTCATATTGTTCGTGCTAAGGGACTGAAAACCCTTCAGCTCCTTGGGTCCTTTCTCTAGCTCCTTCACTGGGGACCCTGTACTCAGTCCAATGGATGGCAGTGAGCCTCTACTGTATTAGTCGGGTACTGTCAGAGCCTCCTCAGAAGATAGCTAAATCAGGCTCCTGTCAGCCAGCACTTGCTGATATCCACAATAGTGTCTAGGTTTGATGATTGAATATGGGAAGGATTCCCAGGTGAAGCAGTCTCTGGATTGTCCTTTCTTCAGTCTCCTCCATAGTTTGTCTCTGAAAATCCTTCCATGGGTATTTTGTTCTCCCTTTTAAGAAGGAAGAAAGTATCCACGCTTTGGTCTTCCTTCTTCTTGAGTTTCTTGTGGTTTGTGGATTGTACTTTGTATATTCCTATCTTGTTCTCAGTCGTGTAAGACCTGTGCCTCATTCCTCATATATTTCCAACTCAGACACCAGAATCAAAGAATCATCTGAACCACACACAAAAGGAAGGGATGCATTGTGTGTGTGTGTGTGTGTGTGTGTGTGTGTGTGTGTGTGTATGTGAGTGTGTATGTGTGTAAGCTTTCCTGTCTTTTAATTACTGATAGGATTTGTTCTGGTTTTTTTTGTTTGGTATACTTTCTGCCCTGCTCCCATCCAAGAAGATATATTTTACTATTGTTATTTTTTCTACTATTGATGTTATTTTTACACTTCTCATTTGTCATTGTAACAAGCATAAGATATACATTTGGGGGTGATGTTTCAATGCATGGATGCATCATATCATGTTAAAGTCAAGTTAAAACTCTCTCCCCAATTATTTATCATTTATTTACCGAGCAAAGTCCTGTCTTGAGAAGAATTAAAAAATAAATAAAGTATTATTGTTATTGTTTGTGACTATTCTACAATAGAAGGCCAAATCTGATACTGTAGCTTACCATGTGTAATTTTCCACTAGCCATCGTTTTTAGCCTTTCACTCCCAACTTCTATATGATCAGCTTCATAAAATTATATGGATGAGCAAAGTCATTGTGCAAAGATTTTCAGGAGATAGCTGCTTTTCCTCATCCTCACTGTATTTAAACTGAAACTCCAGACTGTCCCTTTTGAAAACACACAACAATAAACAGAGTAACTTGGAATTACTATGAAGACTGTTTGTAGGCTGAGAGCCCTCTGGTCTTTTATATTTTCTTCTTTTTCTCCTCCTCTTCTTCCCCCTCCTTGTCTTCCTCCCCTTCTTCCTCCTCCTCCAACTCCTCATCCTCCTCCTTCTCATCTTCTTTTTTTCATCTTTTTCCTACTTTGGTAATAGGAATGGCACTCCAGTTAAAAATATGAGGACAAAGAGGATGTCGACATTTTTTCATGGATAATAGGAACTAAACTCATGGCTCATAATCACTGACTGAAATATCTCCTAGAATCTTAAGTTCTTATTTTAACTTGAAGATGCACAAGACATAACAATAATTGAACAAACCAGATGGCCTATCTGATAAAGTATTGCAGCCAAGCCTGATGGTCTGTGTGCCATTCCTAGACCACATGGGGACAGAACAAACTCTTTAAAGTTGTTTCCCGGTATTCACATACATGTACACACACACACACACACACACACACACAAACAAACACACACACAAACATACACGCGCACATGCGCACGCACAAATGTAACAGACAAATAAATAAATTTGATATAAACAATCCAACCAAAAGACAAATAAGCTGGTAGTAGAGGCTATTAAAATAAAGACTAAGCTTGTTTAACATGGGAAAATCACAGGTGAGGTGACATAGATGTGTAAATCTCACAGGACAGATTTAAGGGGAATATCTTAAGCAGAGGACATATAAGGCAAAGGCTAACAAGATTATTTTACCAAAACTGTGACAGTAACAATAGCAAGGTAGGCTAAAGCAGGCCTGCCATATTGAATCAGTTCTTAGAGGTTGGGCAAATGCTGGGGTTAAAGAAGAAATTAACAGGCTGTCTGCATACTCTGAAAACATGGAAAGTTCCTTGAGCGGAGCTAGGGATGTGATTGTTACAGTAGTTAAAGAACACAGGGAGCTGGTGAAAAGAGAATTGAATAATACTGAAAAGACTACAAATGAGAAGGACAACTCAGTTGGATGTCAGACCATTGCCATGGGAATGATTTGGGTCAGTTGTAAGGTCATCTGTAAAAATGAAATCTATAACAGACAGATCTGATCCAGGCAGTGTTGTGCAGAACTTGGAGACTGAACTAGGGCTGTCTGAAGACCAGATTCTGGACTGTATAAGGAGTTCCAGATGAGCTAGAACTGTATGAAGTCTCAGTCTCAAAGACAAACAAGAAAACTCAATGACACATAAACCAATAATAACTAAGGAAAACCCATCTAAATAGATGAACATAGAAAAATATTGAAAATATGATGAATTCTTCTTTAGATTGATAAGATTTTCAGAAAAATCAAAACAGGATTATGCTTCAATAATTATTTACAAATTCAGTACCAAAATGAACCAACAAAAAGTTTCACTATGTTGTCACCTCAGAGGCTTCTTAAGATCTGAGTGAGCACAGGGAATGAGGGAGAAAGAAAGTCTTCACTTATATTTCTTAAAATATTTCTTTCATTTTTGCTATGGCTTTCTTTGGCTATAAAATATTGCCTGCAACATTTTTTCCCATGATTTTTTTCTAGTAGTAATGCACTTTTAGGTCTTATGTTTAGGCACTTAGACATTTTGAAATATTATTGTAAAGTATGAAATAAAATACAGTGGTTTTCCTCTTTCATTTTTATCATGTATATGCATTCATATTTGTGTTTTCAGGTACTCACACATGTGAATGTGATGAACACATGTGTTTGCAAGTGTACTGGAATGTTAGAATGTCTGTGTACTGTGTAATGCATTTGCAGATATACTTCTGTATATGTGCATGAATGTCTGATATGTACATGTTTAGGTCTACTCACATATGTGGATGTGATGTGTAATGTATTTTCATGAGTACTGGCTCATATATGCCCATGTTGGAGGCAACATGGACATCAGAAATATTCACTGCCACTATGCCTTTCAGAAGCTTAACCCCTCATTGAATCTGAGGTTTCTCTTTTAGATAGACTGTTGGATGAACAAGTATTGGGATCCTTCTGAGTTGCTATACCACACATATGGTTTTGAGTGTTTTATCACACTTTCATTTCATGAAGATATTAGGGATTTAAACTCAAGCCATCAGTATTGTGAAGTAAGCACAATGCCAAGTGAGCCATCTTCTCAACTCAGGAGAGTTTTGGACTATTACACAGGGATGCACTATTTTCTCCACACCATTCATCTGATACTATATTCTCCCATTGCATACTGTTGATTCCTTTGGTCGAAGATTTGTTCAATGTTTCCAGACATGGATGGAATTGGAGAAATTTTCACTTGAAGAAATAATTCAAAAAGAGAAATATAAATAGTGCATAACTTATTTTAAAAGCAATACTTAAGATAGATTAAGTGGGGTTTACTGAGGTACTAGAGAAATGGAGTTTAATTTTCTTTTTTTTCTTTTTTCCATATCTACTTTTTTATTGGATATTATATTGATTTACATTTCAAACATTGTCCTCTTTACTGGTTTCGCCTCTGCACACCTCCTATCCTTGCCCCCTCCCCCTGTTTCTATGAGGGTGTTCCCCCATCACTCTCACACTCACCTCACTGCCTTGGCATTCCCCTACACAGGGGCATCAAGCCTTTACTGGACCAATGGCCTCTCCTCTCATTGATGCCTGATAAGGCCATCCTTTAATTTTCAAGGGCATAAATCCACAGTTAAGAGGAACATAGATTTTTTTGTATGACAAAAATGTTACAAAAATATAAAATAACTTGTTATATTTCAGGCATTCTAAAAGAGTAGATTTAAGTATCCACATTAATACAAGAAAAAATATTTATAGGTGTCTTATCTGTTTGATTCATTATTCTATATCATTATAGCATGAACCAAAAATATGCTTAGCTATAGTGTATAGTTACAATTTGTATAGTTACAAATTTAATGGAAAATAAAACTACACTATGGTTAAGAATAATTTTTGTTATTTTTATTGAACATAAATTTTTCATATACTATATTCTGATTATGCTTCCCCTTCTCCATCTCCTCAGAGAAACTTCCCACTTCCCTTCCCATCCAAATCAATATCCTTCCTATTCCTAGTTAGGAACATAAAATGAAGCATATAAAGAATAGTAAAATAAAGCATAAAAATGAGATAAAGTAAAAACAAATTGAAATAGAAAAAAACAACCAAAGAGAGGGTATAAGTGTGGAAGACAATCACTTCCATGAACAGGAATCCCAGTAAAAGCACAAAAGCATAAACTGATACACACACACATGCGCGCACACACACACACACACACACACACACACACACATGCACACATGCACACACACACACATGTATTTTACCTGTGAGTTAGACATAAATACTATAAAATTATAAGTAATAAAAACAATAAAATAGGTCCTGACTAAACCTTATTAGACAAAAAATTTTAAATCTTCAAATATTCCATTTAGATCATTTTACCTTGGTTATCTTCTTCTGCACATGGGGCCTGCCCTTAAAAATAGTGTATGTTTAGAAATAACCTGATGTTTCCCAAGGAGAATTGATTATAGGTTTTAATATGTATGGGCTTTAGGAGGGACAAATGAAGCTAGAGAGACTGAGAAAATGTGGGGCAAAGAGAATAACTGGGCATCAGACAGCATCAGCTCTGCAATGCTGAACACAATGAACTAATGGAAAGGTTGAGATCCATTTGTGCAGGATACTATCACTTAGGATAAGTGGCGTGTCTGCAAAATGGATGGGAATACTACAGGAATCAAGAACAGAATATTTGTTAGTTTGAAAGCACAGTCATATACTACTAATACTATGGCTTGCTCTCATTTTCCAAAAAACCTTTTTAGTATTTAGATACTGAGTTTTTACTCTTGTTTAACTGTTTATCTAGACTAGAAATACATTTTATAAAAATTGAGTTATCTTGACTAACAGTTGTGAAATTATTTCTTTGTTCATTTAATTTGTTCTTATTTTTCTTTGTTCATTTAATTGCTTATTTTTATGTGTTACAAAGCCTATGATTTCCAGAAAGGCAAATTAGCCTTGAGATTTCAAGCAGAAATACACAAAGGCTACATTTCATGTTGGAATGGATCCTGCTTTTCCAAACAAGCAAGTTGAAAACTTATAGAGCTACCATCTCCCTAAGTCAATGTGAAAGTTGCAAAATATGTTAATCAACAAATCAACAAGGGAAACAAAAACATTTGCGTAGAGCATGAACAGAAGTGTTTTGCTGGCATGTTGTTAGAGCATCTACCAGGTCGAATGGCTACAGGTTTTGTTAATATGCAGTTTTGTTACTGCAGTGAAACGATGCTGGACATTGAATTGTGGGTTAGGTGGCCTGCTGCCCAAATTCACAATTTTTTTGACCGGGTGCACACATAAGTAGTTCCTCATTGATTCAGGACTGGTGTGCCACAGTTAACCAACTGACAAGGTAAGCAGCTTTATTTTTAAAGTGAACTTTAAAAGTCATTTTTCTTCTTTTCAAAATATTTTGAAATTTGAGACTAAAGGGAAATTACTGGTTATGATAAACACACTACCTTTTAAATGATATGAAGTGCATTTTTAAAAGTTTTCTGCCAAGGAATTATAACTAAAGAGATGTAAATGAGACTTACATATACTAGCAAGCCAAATGAGTGGCTTAATGCATACATACACACTTTCAACAAGATGTATACTGTTTCATTCTTGAGACTCAACTGAGATTGAACTTTTAATAAGCATAACAATCAGTATTTGCATTTATTTATAGATATTCTCATTTACTACCATCTGTTCAAATGCATTGCCTATAACATTAGAGTATTTATTATCCTGCCTATATTTTTATTGTCTCTTAATAAAAAATTTAAATGGAATTATACATATATACATATACATATATGTGTGCATATACATATAATTTGCATCGGATTCTGTAGATATTATGGCAGCTATCACAGTAAAGAAGTACAGTCTTTCAAGACAGATTACAGGGTGAGGAGAAGGAAGAGGAAAGAGGACGCTGTAGTAAGAATACACTCCTTACAGCCAATACCATGAACAAATGCTTTATTTGAATAGTAATATCAAAGATATATAATATTCAAAGCATCTGCACTTTTATGTTAATTATTTTCCTTTGTACTGAGGTAGTTTCTATACTGGGAAAAGCTGGGACCTGCAGGAGCTGGCATATCCTACTGCTGACTCCACAGCCTCACAAGCCACAGAAGAGATTGCTTCCAGTTGTCTGTTTAAATGCCTTACCTACATCCTCAACTACCCTACAATATGGAAGAGAGACTCCTTTGCTATTATTCTGCTCATAGTTCATAGTCTCTGGCATAATCCACGCTTGGAGGCTTAATTTATCACTCTATAGATCAAAAATGCCATATAGTATAAAGAATAGGATTCTGTATTAATTATGGTCCTGTGTGGCCATAGTGTATGATAAAGAAAACCTGGCTCATTTATGTATAATTCTATCATCTTAAAATATTAACATGAAAAA
>JADRCD010208320.1:0-26628 GCA_019843815.1 Montemys delectorum | reverse complement strand
AAAAGAATGAAACTACAATGATTACAAAGATACAACCTTGCCTGCACACCTTCCAGCTGACATGTTTACAAAGCAAACTTGACTCTGACACAACTCTGCTAACAGTCCCCCTCACTTACAGGTCAAAATTCTGGCTCCATGGTCTGGGCTTCTCCCTCACACTCAGTCCCCTTGGGCTCTGACCC
Source organism: Montemys delectorum (assembly GCA_019843815.1). Lineage (NCBI taxonomy): Eukaryota > Metazoa > Chordata > Mammalia > Rodentia > Muridae > Montemys > Montemys delectorum. Next base: position 26,443 of record JADRCD010208320.1, on the reverse strand, counting down.
CATCAGAGCCCTCTATCCTCCCCAGGCTTCATGTATCCTGTGTATTCATTCACTGCTTCTGGAACTGTGGTGTTCACGAGATGTAAGGACCTAGTCATTATTTCACCCCAAGCCCCGGACTCAGCTCCAGGCATACTCAGACTCAGGTGGTATGGTGGTGGTGGTCCATTTTGAGAAAGACTTCTGGGTTGGTTTGGATGGTGGATCCATACTGTGAGGTGCTCGTGCCTTCATCAAAGCGCAATAGGCAGCCCAGCGAATGGTCACATCCTTTCTCCCCTCAGCGTCTGCATGATGATTTCTGGAGAGAATAACCCTTGTCTAAATAAAAGTGCCTGGCTCCTAGATGATCTGCCGAGGATCCAGTCTTCCCTCCCCCAGTCCCACATAGTCCATGATTCTCTCTTCACACGGTGCATCTTGTGCTTACTCTGCTTAGGAGCTAATCTCCTGCATTCCTTTTCTCCCTGAACCCAGCACTGCAGATCCCAGAAGAACGTTCTGAGCTATTCTGTATATTGAGCATCCAGTGGGGCGCCTCATGTGTCCTGCACTGGTTCACAGCCCCTTGGTGTGCTCCGTGTGTTCTTTCCTCTTTCCCCCGACCCTAACTGTTTTCTCTCTTTCTAATTGTCTCGCCTTCCCAGGAGTTCTCCCTCCAGAGAATGGACAGCCTTGTGGATGATAGAGTCAACATCTTAGGATTTTCCATTTTCAACCAATCCCATGCTTTCTTCCAAGAGTTTTCCCAGAGCCTCAATCAATCCTGGCAGGAGAACTGTGACCATGTGCCCTTCACCGGCCCTGCGGTAAGTGTCCTCTTAGGTACCCTGGGGGCTCCAACACTCTCTGTGGTCAATTGCATACTCTATACCATGGGCCAGATCCAAAGTCATTGGTCTCCAAGATGCATCATGGCAGGGGAGTGTGAGCCCATCTACATCTGGAAGTACCATTCTGGAGGTCCACTGATGCAGAGAGGAGGTCTGCGCAGGTCAGAGAAGCCACAATGATTTGGTCACCCAAGGACCACATAACCAGCAGTGATCCCACTTTGTGGTCATCTTAGTTTGTGCAAGTGCACTCTGTGATAGTTACACAATGATCCTGCAGACCAAGCAGCTGCTCCTCAGAGTATCCTGTTATTAAAGTGCTACGAGACTTGGCATTCACGCTTTATGTACAAGATCTGGTTGGGGAGAAGGGCCCGGTTCCCCTGGGTAGAGTAGGAGTGTCCTCTGTCTCACTCTTGAGACCTGAAACCCTCCTGCCACATGGAAGCCACCTACAGCAGGTGTTCCCGTGTGTCACCTTCCTAGCCAGCTGCAGGGTCTTCTGGCCCACAGGAATGTTGGACCAGATCTGGGTGGCAGACAGTGTTCTGCAGAGCAGACTTGCTTAGACTCAGGTCAGTCTCCACGTGACATCATAGGTCCTCTTGCAAGTCCCCTTCCAGTCCCTCTGTGTCTCTTGCCGGCATGGAGGGTGCCTACTCTTACATAAGTTTACTCTGCCTGGGCACTGACTGCAGCATATCCCATAATATTATCTGCCTTGGCTTTTTTCCTTCTTCACGGGATCCCAGTAACAATTCACAGATGGTCATCCCTTTCTGACAATGAGAAAACAGGCCCAGGAGAGCAGGGTAACAAGCGAGGATCTATCCCTAAGATCCTTGTTTTAACACAGCCGGGTCCGAAGCCCAGATCAGCTTCTCCCTGTAGGGAACTTTGCAGCCATCTTCTCTCTGCAATGGCCTCTGAGAGAAAGGAAGGTGTTAAACCCGAGAGCCAGGAAGAAAGCTGGCGGCATATCCCTCTGAGCCTTCTCGCTTCTGCAGCTTACCTTTTCAAGGGCTGCCTCTTCTTGCCTCTCTGGAGGCCAAGAAATTCTCACCGCAAACAGCCCAGTTCCTCAGGGCAGCAAGCCAGAGGAAGGTGAGGGAGTAGCTTCCAGGAAACCACAGCATGGGCTTTCTTCTTTGCTGAGTTATGGAAATGCTGCACAGGCTCCTGCCTTTGTGGGATGCCTCCTCTCTTCCTCTTCCCAGACCACCCTTTCCTCATCTCCTCTTCCACTTCCTCTCTAGTCTCCTTTTTTCCTTTCCCTCCCTTTAATTTCCTGCTTTTCTCTCTTTCCTATATAGCATTGAATTCTTGACTCTCTCTCTTTTTTAGGCTTGTATGAGAAGCCGCCTGCTTCCTCACCCTTCCCATGATCCCAGGTGGGATGGCCCAAGTGGGGAGTCTAGTTTATAGGGTTTCAAAAGAGGGACTGGGCTAAAGATACCTAGGAGAAAGCTCAGTATGCCTACCCTGGCCCAGAAGCTTCCAGGTGGCCAGTGGTGTGCCACAGATGCGCTTCCTGTTGGAGACAAAGCCAGCACAGAGGGAGTGTTGGGAAGGGACACACACACGCCCACTAGTTTCATATGCCATGCCCATTAATCATGCTGCAAAGAACAAAAATCGTGGGAAATCATTAAAATTACAGATGGCTAGATTAAGTAATTAGAATTTAGGCTAAAGCAGATGTTTGTAATTAAGTGTTTATTTCATTGAAGACAATCCAGATTGTAAGAACTAGTCCATGAGCTCTTAATGGTCCCTGCCCTGGTATTATTTGGGGGAGGGGGGCAGAGTTTAAGCTTACAGAGGTTCATCAACAAATGGGCATCTAGGAAGATGCTGGGGATCCAGTTCTGGCTGCTTTGGGGATGATGTGAGTTACAGGTATGTGTCTAGAAGATATTCTTGTTTTCATTTGAGGAGGAGAGAAGGGAACCCAGCCACAACTCCCTGAGTCAGAATTGATTCATCTTAATTTATACAGAGTCTTTCATTCCCTGAAACAATTTGCAAAGCAGCTCAAAAGAAAATAACAATGAAGAAGCAAATGAAAATATAAAAACAAGAGAATAGAAGGTTCCTTGCCAAACAGCCTGTTGCTGCCAAGAAAGAAGAGAGGATTTTAAATGAGGATTGAGCCAGTTGGTGGGATTTAACATTCAGAAGAGACAGGGACAGCCTAATCAGAGACAAAACCAAGAGTCAGGCACGCACCCACACAGATGGGCAGCAGGGGCCTCAGAAGGATGAGCAGATCAATCCTGGGAGGAGAAAGAAGTAGGAAGGGAGGAGAGGAGGCAACAGCAGAAAGGTCTGCCTTCCCTTCCCATGTGGACCCAGGCGTAGAGACAGGGACAAAGCCTTTTGTGACAGAAGCCACTTTTAACTGACTGTGGCCCACATGCTTTCTAGAATGGAGTTAGTCAATAACAGCAGAGAGAGAAGGCAATTAGGAGAATGAAGAGCCAACTCGGAATGGAGGGCCGAACCTCAAGGGCATCGATGGGCAGGCAGAAATGGCCATCTTATCCCTGGCAGCTGGGATCTGGCAAAAAATGAGTTAGAACGAAAGAGATTGGCAACTCTGGCAGACTAGCTGGAGGACTGAGGGGAGGGAGTAAGTTCTCAGGAGGGAGGATGGTGGAGTAAGTGCCCTAGGTAGATGACCAGGAGCCTATAGGAGAGAGGCATCTGGTGATGGATGAAGGACTCAAGGGGACTGTCCTGGGGGTGCCATGTGCTGCAGGATACAGGGAGTTAACTTGAATTAGTCCAGGCTCAGCCTCAGAGAAGACCCAGGAAGTGCAGTGCCTTTGGGGACACTTGACCCATGTCCCTCTCTGAAGGCTGTATGTAGGTAGAGATGAGATAGGAGCCCTAACAGTTTTCCACCCACTTGGTCCCTGCCCCAATGTCCCCAGCTTGAATTGTAATTATAAGAAGGATCCAAGTGATCATGAAGGCCTTGGAGTTGGAAATGAAAAAGGACACTGGGAGCAGGCACACACTGACCTCCCAGCATCTGGATAACATACTAATAAGAACATCAGCTGGGGCTAGGGAGATAGATGTTTGGGTAAAGTGCTTGCTGTGCAAAGAAATGAACCCAAGGTTCTACCCTACAGAAAAGCTAGGCTGGCACTGCCCACCAGTGACCCCAGTACTGGGGAGGTGGAAGCATGAGGAGTCCTAGAAATTGATGGACAGTTAGTCTGGCCAATTGGTGAGTCCTGGGCTCAGTGAGAGACCCCCTGCCTCAAAAAAGGAAGAGAGAGATAGAGGAAGACATGCTTGTGAACACAGGTGCACATGCACTCACACATTGTGCATATACATGTGCCCTCATACACTTTTGTAACACACAAAGAACACATACACTTGTGCATATACATGTGCACAGATACATCTAAACATATGTTTGTGTATTTGTGTAACACACACTATATACATATACATATGTACATATGTATATGTATATATATCTTTGAGAGGGAGGAGGGAGAGTGAGCAACAGCCAAGGAAATTTGACCCCAGCAGTGAGACCACAGCAACCATATAGCAGGAAAGGAGATGATGGTTTGGCCAGCTTCCTCTGAAATCATGCATTGTCTCCCAGAATCCAATGTACAGCCTCCAGAAGAGGGAGGGACCTCAAGAGGGGATGGGTTACAGACCTCTCTTGGGACCCTGAGCAATACTACTTTGAGAGAAGGGAGATCCCTGGGTCCTCTATACTGTAGGATGCTCTCATTTGCTAGCAGCAGGAATCCAATTAAAATTCAGTGTGGTGTCACACCACAGAGCAACACTTGAGAGGAAGGTAGTTGGAGTGACACCTTTGGTGTCACTTCCCTGCTCAGCCTAGAGCTAAGCAGTGGATCCAGGCATCACATCCAGAAACAGTACTGTTTAGAGAGAGAAGAAAGACAGTATCTTCTATGAGACAGACTGGGCATTGGGATTTGGATACCTTTGCCTGCCTAGACTTCAAGTCACAGGGAGATCCAAGGCCAAGGTACATAGAGGAAGTCAGATGGAGTTGGAAAGACGGGAGACTTGATGGAGGCAGAGAAGACTCAATGGCTTTTCCGAGTATATCTGTGTAGACTGCAGAGATGTCAGCATACATTGATAGGACCTGCTGTCTATAACAAGGTCTGGATAGAAGTAGAAAGAGGCAGCAATGAGTGAAAGGGAGAGAGGGAGGGAAGATGGGAGGAGGGTTAGAAAAGGAGGGAAAGAATGAAGGGAAGGAAGAGGGGCTACATTGGCTAAGTGCCTTTGCAACGCAGGTGGACTTTGATTGTGACACGGTATTTGGAAAGACTCCCCGACGTCAGCACACTCAGTGCCTATTAGAGACCTCAGCCCTTAGTATAGTCATGAATGCAAATATCTGTCCAGTCTGCTTTCTGGCCTTGTGGCATCCTGTTCCTCCTGTTCCCTGTTGCCTGCCCCCTGAGCACTGCTAACTCCCTGGATTCGAGATTGTGCGGGCCCCACCTGCAGAAATGCTCACCCCTGTAACTGATGACCTTTGAGATTTGTGAGACCGGATGCTGCCTCTTTTATGGATATGAGCTCTCCCTGCCTGAGATTCTGCGAGGTGTCCAGGATCATTCAGCATCCAAAAGAGGGGCTAGAGCTGGGCTCCCAAGTTCTTCCCTCTGTACCTTGCCATCTCATGCTGTGTGACCTCTGACTGGAGGGCTGTGGACCCCCCCTCCATCCATGGAGGGGCAGTGTCCTGGAAGCCGGCCAGAAAGAAGGCAAGGCTAAGAACTCCACCACATTTGGGACACTCTCCTCCAGTTCCTCCCCAAGCTGTCTTCTGATGAGCAAGAGGGCTGGCCAGGAAAAGAACTGATTGTCAGGGCAGGGCATCATGCAACCATGGAGGAACTAGCCCCCCAGCATCCTAGCCCCTTGACGCCCCAGTATTATTTCTCCAGGAGCTTCTTCCTGCCTTTCTGGGCTTTTCTCAGCCCTGTGGACAATGCTGACCACACTGGACAAGACTTCATTTCTTGTACACGCTTTGAACATTTGCAGCTCCGCCTGGATGGTACAATCCCCAGGGACAAGTTCAGCTGTGCTTCTACTCTCTCTACCCACCGAGCCCCCTTGGCCTTTCCCGACACCAAGACTGCAAACATTGGCTTTACTCATTAGACAGATGTCAGACAAGACTTAATCCAAATCAAGCTATCTGTTGAGGGCCGGAGAGCTGGCCTAGAGGTTAAGAGCACCTGGCTGCTCTTCTAGGGGACTGAGATTTGGTTTCCAACACCCACACGGTGGTTCAGAATTCTCCAGTTCCAGGGGATCTGAGAACTTCGTCTGGACTTCTTGGTCATTGTACACACAGGGTCCACAGACATACCTACGGTCAAAACACCCACCTACATAAAATAAAATTGAAAACTATTAGAAAGAGATATCTCTTTGGGGCCAGCCACATGCCAGGTCTCATGCCAGGTGCCACCAGTGGCACCTAGACACAAAGGTCCTGCATGTCTCTTATCTTAAGGAAGCTGCTGAGTAGGAAAGATAAAAACATGCACACAGCTACACTGACCCCCCCTCCCTTGTTTCCAGAGTTGTGAGGGTCACAGCCTAGGCCCTGGAAGCTCTAATGAACTAGGTCCTACCACCCACCCTCTACAGACCAATTAAGCAAACAAGTAAAAGTGAGAGAGAGAGAGAAAGAGAGAGAGAGAGACAGAGAGAGACAGAGAGACAGAGAGAGAGACAGAGACACAGAGGCAGAGACAGAGAGAGACAGAGAGAGACAGAGAGAGACAGAGACAGAGACAGAGACAGAGACAGAGAAAGAAATGGACTGGATGTGACCATACTGGAAGAGAAACAAAGAAGGCCAGTAACCTGCCTGCAAGTCCATTCAGAGGTCCTGACCTGAGGTCTAGGTTTAAATAGGCAGAGGCATGAATAACTAAGCAGTCCTGGTCAGGGCATGGTCCCGTCCACCTCCTCTGTCCAGGCTTCACTCTCACCTGCGAGGTGATCTGTCAAGGTGTCAAACTGTGAAATCTCTTCCTAGGAGACTTGTTCCTCCTCTGGCTAGCACCAGACTTCAGTCTTCTTCTCCTCCTAGCATGAGATTCTTGGGGAAAATTCCAATTTCTTAGAGGCCATTGTTTCAATAATCTGATAGCCAAAGAGAGAGGCTCAAGTGTCCCCTTAGAGTATCTCTGTCCCTGCTGGCACAGTTGGACACTTGAAGCCCACCTGGGATGGTCCTTGCCCATTCACTGCATCCTTACTCCCTCCAGCGCCTCCAGGCATGCTTCTCACTTTCATCTCCGATCTGTTGCCCCTGTGGTCTCATCCTCTAAGCTGCCTGTCTCCTTCCCACCGCCCTGGCCAAGGCCATGCCTATACAGATCCTTTTGCTCTCGGTTCCAATGTGGTTTCTTGCATATAATACTTTCTCTGTTGCCCAATTAGACAGCTCTCTATTTAGACCCCCAGAGACCTTTGTAGTTCCAGATCACCCTACCTCCTGATCGTTCCCCCTGATTAGTGCCCTGCTCCTACCTTTGTACCCACCTGTCATCTGTCATGGGAATGGAATTTCACTAAATTTTAGACCTTAAACCTACCAGTGTATTTCACACATACACTTTACGTGGAACGGTATGACTACATTGTAGCTGTTGGAACATACAGGAAGGAACAGTTTCATAGGTGACATCTGGGAGATGTGACCTACGCCTGAACCTGCTAGAGGGGGCAAGTTTGAGAAGAGTGACCAAGTTCCTTCCCTCCTCCTGAGATGAGCAACCTTACCTCCCATCCTGTGGACTTATTCCTGGCAGCAATGGAAGTTGCTATTTCTGGGGGGGGGGTGGGGGGTGGAGAATGAATTTGGAGTCCAAAGATGTAGCTTGATGCTTCAAGCCAGAGCAGCCATTGTCAGTAGGATGTAGACTGCAAAGCCTTGATAGCACACTTGGACCACCAGCAGAAGAAGGTGAGACCCGAGGAGGGCTAGGCAGAGGGCAGCGAACAAGCACCCTTACTTGCCTTTGTGTGCTTTCTCTCTTCCCCCCTTCTCTCTTCCCTCTCTCTGTCCTCTTTTCTTTCCCTGCTACCACCCACTTCCTCCATGTCTCCCAGTTGTCTTCAGCTCTGCTGTTTGACGCTGTCTACGCTGTGGTGACAGCGGTACAGGAACTGAACAGGAGCCAGGAGATTGGCGTGAAGCCCCTGTCCTGTGGTTCAGCCCAGATCTGGCAACACGGCACCAGCCTCATGAACTACCTGCGCATGGTGAGGAGTGACTGAAGGCTTGGTCATGGCCAGCCTCCAGGGGTGAGATTCTCGATACAGGGATACCCTGGTGGATCACAGCCCTGGCCAACACATCACTTGTACTGAGTGGGTAATAGGTTCCCAATTATTTTTGTTTGTTTGTTTTTGTTTGTTTGTTTGTTTTTGAGGCAGGGTTTCTCTGGGTAGCCCTGGCTGTCCTGGAACTCACTCTGTAGACCAGGCTGGCCTTAAACTCAGAAATCTGCTTGCCTCTGCCTCCCAAGTGCTGAGATTAAAGGCATGCACTACCACTGCCGGGCAGGTTCCCAATTCTTAACACTCTTGGCAAGAACCCATGGCCAGCTTATTCCCAAGACAATGGTTCTTGGATCCTAAGCTAGAAAGGAGTTCTGCTGCATCCTGGCCCCTGCCCAGTGGTAGCCCCTGCACAGATCAGCACATCTGGGAGGGGACCATGATGCTGGAACTGAGGGTCCCCCAGGAGTCTCAGCCTGCAAACCTCTAGCTTGGTGCTTGATTTTCCCAGTGTTCTCTCTCCAGTCATGTTTTTCGTTCACAGAGAAGATGTCTTTCATTAGAGAGAGAGGTGTGGAGAGTCTTAGATTTTTTGCAGCGAGTCAGGAGCACCCTGACTTCCTGCAGGCCCAGGGTCAGCAGATTCCCAAATAAGGAAAATGCTCATAACAATCCCCCACCCCCACCCCTGCCCACATGCCTACTGAACAGGGAGAGCTGACTTTGACCTCAAGTCTGTGTGGTGACTCCTGTTGGCTTACATAGTTGGTTTGGGGTTGCTGGGTATGGGCCCCTTCTTCCTGCACTCAGATTCTGTGGCTTCAGCGTGGATGAAAGAGGTTTTCCAAACACCATGAAGTAACAAACAACTTCCTTGGGGCCAGCTCTGGTGGGGCCTATTTGGTGCTGTAACTCACTCTCTCTTGGACAGGTAGAATTGGAAGGTCTTACCGGCCACATTGAATTCAACAGCAAAGGCCAGAGGTCCAACTATGCCTTGAAAATCTTACAGTTCACCAGGAATGGGTTTCGACAGGTAAGCCTACCTATGCTGCCAAGGTGTTGGATGCCTCCTCTTTGCCCTTTTCTCTGTCTCTGGTTCCAGCAGTCTACAGATGTCAAGTGTCTCCCCAAATAGCAGGCTGCATCCATTCTGATCTAGGCTCCTGGACTGGAGTCGCCACCTCCTTCCTGGTCCCAGATCAGCCCACATGGGCTCTGCCAGCAATGTACCTTATAGAGGGAGGAAACAAGAGGGTGTCACTTAGAAAGGAATGCTTGGCTCCTCTGTACTTTCAGATTGTTCTTTTTCTGGGAGCAATGGAATGCATTAGGGAATGTCCAAGCCTGGAACCCCTGCTGGAATCCAGAGGTACCATCGTTAAGGCAAAGGGTGGATCCCATGTGGGCTAGGATGACTCTTTGTGTTGGGATAGCCTACCCACTTCTCCTGCTCTTCTCCAGTCCACCTCTCCCATGCTCCACTGTCTTCAGCTCTCTGTTTCCATCCCCTTAGGGGTGCTGTGCCCTTCAGAGAACTTTGGTTTTCTGTATAGTTCTTCCTTCTCCATTAAACCCTCTTGTTCCCTTTTCTCTGATCCTCTACCAGAGGAAACAGACTCTGACAACCATTCCAAGTCTCTCTAAACATCTTTCTCATCTCTATCCCTGAGGCCTCTCCAAAGCAGGGAAGGCTGGAACGATTGAGCCAGACATCAATTACAGTAGGAAGCAGGCAAATATTAAAGGTCTCCTGACTGTTACAGTGGTTGGATGAGGGAACATTCCACTGTAGAACTTGAATAGCCATCCTTCCAGAGAATTAGGAAGACCGGCTAGCTTTATCTTCATCATCAGCATCATGATGGTGGCTACTGTCATATATTGAACACTTAGTGTAAGCCTTCTGCCATGGTAAGTATAACATGTATTTTCTTGTGTAAGCCTACAAAGTAGACACTTTTACTTACCTTACATCTTTAAAAAAAAATAGGTACTTCGCATGAGGTATATGTGTTCATGTATACATTCATATGTGTACTTATATGTATACACATGTGTGTGCATGTATGAAGTTGGGGTTGAGTATCTAGCTCTAAAGCTCCCCACCTTATTTTTTGAGGTAAGTTCTCTTATTGAACCAGAACACACTAATTGAGCTAGACTGGCCACTAAGACCTGAGGATCCTCTGTGCTGGGATTATAACCACACACCACTGTGCCAGCTCTTTATGTGTGTACTGTCTTTAGGTAAAACATTTTATAGATTTATCCCTTTTTTCTATCTCCCAAACGGATACTTTTTATGAATGCTCTCACTCGTTTGTGAGGTTTGTGGCTGATTTGCCCTTGAACAATTGAGTCATGACAGAACTGGTTTGGGATCCATGTATGTCCTGCCTAAAGCCCAAGACCTTATGGCAAATTATGTATAAAGCTTGGTAATTGCCAAATGTACCATTTTAGATTCACCCCCTTGGGAGTCTGGGAAGGGAGGCTCAGGATAGGACCTAGGAACAGATCTGGCTATCAGGTATCCAGGGTCACCATGACAGAACCATACAACATAGAAGCCTATCTCATCTGTCTCTTGCCACGCCGTCTCAGCATCCAAGAGGGGACCCTTGACCTTACCTGGGCTCCAGGGAGCTCTTTCTAGGTGATCAGTGGCATTTTGGAGGGCTACTCTTCCTGGAAGAGAACAGAAGAGAAGGAAGGATCCCAGGGAGAGGGAGATGGCCTCTGAGGCCTGATGCTGAGTGCCAGCAGCACCTCCAGCTCTGGATGGGAGCTCCATCGGATGGTGGCATTTCCCACATCTCCTCAGATAGGGGCACGGTCAGGTGGGCAGCTGGGATCATGGGGTGGTTTCCTTCATTTACCTGACAGGTCTTTTATGGAGCATCTGCTGTGTGTCAGACATCACGCTGGGTCTGGGGAAAGCAGATGTAGCCTTTACACTAAGAGAGCTCACAGTCTGGTGAGAGTAAGTGATGTAGAAAAAAAAAAAAACAGAGAGAATGAGAGCTGCAATTTGGGACTATTAAACTCAAATCATGCCCTGTGGCTCATCATCCCTGAATGAGTAGGCTGCCAGCCTCTGGGAAAATTGTCATGGAGACTTTTCCCTGAGCCCCAATCTTCTTGGGGGATCTGAGTAAAGAGCATGCATTCACTCTTTCAAGTTGATACCTGTTGAGTACTGCCATCTCCCTTCTAGGTACTGGTTTAAGATGAGAAAGATCCGCTTTTGTGCAACATATGCTCTAGCAGGGGACAGATGACAGGCAAAAAAAAAAAATACATATGCAACATTATGCCAGCCTGCTAAGTTCTCTGAGAAAAATACAACTGGGTAAGGAGTCCCAGTGTGAAGAGCATGGCTTTGGAAGAGTGGTTAGAACAGGCTGCTCTGGCTGCTCCTGGCCCAGCCTTTGCCATCCTCCCCTGGACCTCGGTTCTTCCCTACCATGATCCAGAAATGAGCCCACTTCCTTTGCCTCCCGCATGGCACTCTCTATCTCTCTCCACTCCCAGCTGACGGATAGCTGATAGGGCTCCATGCCCCTCTCTGCCTTCATTCTACTTCTGTCCCAGCTGCCACTCAGACTGGCTTTGGGCAGGAGCTGGGGGAAGGAGGGTGAAATCACATCGTATGAATTTCTCAAAGAACTCACAAAAACTTATATTTTCCAAAACTGGTGGAAATCGGGGCTGGAGAGAAGGCTCAGAGGTTAGGAGCACTGGCTGCTCTTCCAGAGAACCCAGGTTTGAATCCCAGCACCTACATGGTGGCTCCCAACCATCTATAATGGTATCTGATGCCCTCTTCTGGCATGCAGGTGATGGTGTACATGAAAATAGAGTATTCATCATTCGACACATAAAGAACATAAATGCATCTTTTAAAAAACTGATAGAAATCAGTATTAAAAATATATGAAGGAATGGAGACAGGAAGCTAAGGTCAGTGGTAGAGTGTTTTTTTTTTTTTGTTTTTTTTTTTAACCTTGATTCCCAATACCACCAGACTGATACAACAGAACTGCATAGACTTGAGCCCGAAACAAGCATACTGATCCAATCAGTATTACACACCGATAAAATCAATACATGCTTATTAACTTTATTGGTGAGAGCTCCTTCAAGATAACTTTCAGAAATGCATTGGAAAGGCAAATGGAATATTGTATTGTTTTACAAGACTTTTTTTTCTGTTAAAATGTTTTTCAGTAATGATTTTTTTAAATACATATTTTATAATGAACACGGAAAGCAGTCACCATCATCAGCCCTGTCCCGCAGGTATCATTTCCAGCCCAGACTGGCCACGTAGGAGTCTGCCTTGGGGCTTTCTTCCTGTCGTGGCTACCTCTGCATCAGCAGCGCCCACTAGCGGTAAGCAGTAACCTTCTCAAACACGAGTCGGCTCGAGGGTGAACCAACTGAGCTTGCTTAATAAGGAGCATCCCCAGGCTCCATGGCTCTGCATTTCATTGAGTAAAGCACTGTGTTCTAGGAATCTGTTAATTTAGCTAGCACCCACCCGGGTGATTAGAACGATGGGGTGAACACAGGCCAGCCTTTGGCAAATACTGTGCTAATAACAGAGTGTTCTATGAGCAGAGTTCTTTTGCTGGTTTGGCCTCTCTGTGCCCTACCCCGTTGTTTTGAGCTAACACTGAATGGAATCTGCCACACAAGTGACCATTAAGACGACTGTCATTTTGACCTTCAGCTACCCTAAGGAACACTCAGTCCTGACTGGACTTAGAAAGTAGATAGTGAGACTCTTCTTTATGCCCTTGGCTTTTCAGCGAGTCTGGCGACCGACTGTCCCGCTGCTTTTCTGTCTGCTTCAGATGCCGTGAGCACCAACTGGAAACCACGTATGATGTGTCTCATGCACAGATGCAGCTTCCTAGCGCTGGTCCCCAGGTCCCATCCCAATCACCACGCAATCTTTGCCTCTTGACGGGTGTCCTTCCCTGCTCATTGCAGGGTGTAGAAATGGTTTCAAGAGGCATAACTAATTAGGCTTCTCTCCCAGGACAGGAGGAATGTCAGTACCTCTGCTCTGATATTCTCCCAGTTCCTTCCAAGGTGATGTTGGTCTGGGAAAGGAAGTGACAAGGAGCTGGAGAGACATCTATGGGAAATCATCTGTGTGGCAGACTCCACATGGTGCTTTGTGCAGATCGCACCTCATCCTAAGGATGGCCCTCTAAGGTAGACCAGCTAGCTTATCAGCAAGAAACTGCAAGCTCAGCAGACCTGCAGATCTGAGTTCAAATCCATGGCACCTACATTAAAAGGCTAGGTGTGTATATGCAAGCCTGTAACCCCTGCACTATAGGACAGAGATAGAGCTGCCTAGCTGGTCAGCCTCACTGTAATATGAAAGTGACTTGAGGTTCTGTGAGAGACCCTATCTCAAGACAGTAAAGCAGAGATCGCTAGAGGAAGACACTGATGTCTTTTCTCTAGTATTCAAATGTGTACATGGGGGTACACATAACTATATGCTCATGTGCATACAACACACACACACACACACACATACACACACACACCTCACTGTCTCCAAGAACCTGGAAAGAGTGGAATTTATATTTAAGTTTGTCTAAATCTAAAACCCATGTTCTGGCCTCTTTCACTCCTGGTTTCCCTTTCTGCTCTTGGGTACCCGAAGCTCTCATTCTGAGTCTTGCTTCTGGTCTGTTGCTCCGCTGCCCTGAAGGCTGCCACCATTGATTCTAGCACCCTGCTGGGATGGGTTTTCTTTAGTAATGATATCTTTTCATTTGGCTTTGGTTCTGTTCTTTCTCTCCTGTCTGGGAGAACTACTATTAAGAGCTGGTTTTGATTATTTAGAAAGCACCATGCAGGGGCCCAGTGGTCTATAATTGGTAAAATGTCTGAACCAACTACCATATTCCCTGCCGGTGGCTGATTAAAGGATTTTTTTCCATTTTTAAAAATAGTCTTTCAATTCTGAGTTTTGGTTTTTTTTTTAACCATTTTAAAAAATTACTATTTTGATTTTACATGGAGAGTGTTTGCCATCTTGGGAGCTTCCACTACAGCACATTTGGAGGAATGAGCTCCTTATGTTGTCCTGTAGGGGACATTCTGAACCATCTCCCCATTATTTATAGACATAAGAGTCAATAGCACTGCCTGAGTTTCTCCCTCTGTGTCTCAAACCACAGCGTTTGTTCTCACTGGCCCCCATAGATATACAGAGGTGTGTTACAATAGTTGCCTCTCTTCCTATCTGGGAAAAATCCTCCCTGAAAGAAGCTAAAAGGGAAAGAAGGAAGTCTTTAGGAGACCCTTAATTTCCTTCATTTAACTTAGTCTGAAGATCAGAGACGACTGCAAGCATCCCTTGAGCAACGTTGTTAGTGTTGTAATAAGATGAGCATACCTTTCATCCAAGGATCGGAAATGGCTTAACAGGGTCTAATTAAGCCTTTGGGGTTTGACATCCCTAACTAAAGATGCAGATCTGCCTGTTCCCTATTGGTTTGCTGTGTATCCCAAGCAGGGTGGGCTCAGTTTTCTTTCTGTACGTGGTAAACCCTCATATTTGGTCTCACAGGATCGGAAGATGATTGAAAATAGCTCTGCCTGGCACTGTGTTTGAATGGCTATACTTATGTGCAAAGCTAGCTCTCCTGACATCATAAGAATAGCCCACATTTGTTGTCGCCTACATGATGTACTGTGCTGGGTGGTGTACATATATATTTAAATTTTTACATTCTTTTATCAGCCTGGCATGAAAGCTGTTCTGTGGTCTTGTAGGTGGAAAAACTAAGGCAGAGAGATAAAAAAAAATATATATCCATCTTCATCAAGGTGGGAAATGGCAGGCTCAAGAATCCAGTTTGGGTCAAGCTTCCTCAGAGTCCAGCATCTTTCCATTTTGCAGTATTTACCTAAAATGTGGGGGGCAGAGAATGCCTTTAAGCTTCTTAATTAATCTTCAAATCCAATTCAAGAACAGTTTGTGTTGGGACATGAAAGAGACACCCAGCCTGTCTTTGAGCTCATCTGGGTTGTAGAATTAGCAACCCCTTTAGAGATAACATTCAGACTCTTCCAGGTACTGGGTCAACCTCTGTCTCCTAACTTTACCCTATGGAACATTCCAGAATAGCCTGCTTCTTCTTCCTTGCCAGCTCCTCAGATATGTAAAACCAGATTGCTTTTACTGCACTCCTTCATTTCTCCATTCCCAAATTAGCCTAAAATTTTCCTGTAAGATCTGCTCTTTGTCATAGGCTGGGAATGCTGGATGAAAGAGCCATACTCCACTTAAGAGCTCGAGATCTTAGGGGGCTGAAATTGCAGCCCGCAATTGCCTTAGAGTACTCTGATTATATACCACTTATTTTACCCTTCGCTGAGCAGTGGGCTGTACCTGTTCCCAACAGAACATGGCTTACCACTCTCTCCGGAGGAAGAACCAGGGGCTGTTGGAGCTCTTCAATGCACAAGGCTGCGAACCGGATGCACTGAGACCATGGGGGTCTATTAGCCACCTCAGACCGAATCCTCAGTTCTTATTTCCCACATTAGCTGGCTTACTGGCGTTTATTTTTCAAATGTCCTATTCCTTCTGAACTCTAGGCCTTGGGGTCATTTAGTTACTCTTCTTGCTGACTTCCCCAGTAATACACTCGGCTCTCTGCGTGTACACTTTTCATAGAGACTAGACCCAGGCCAGCTTTTCCTGGGACAGCTGATCCATTTGACTCCGTTTCTATAGAAATGGAGAAACCGACAGGGCTGGCCTGGAGAGTGCCAGGAAAAGTAATGCGGTGAGCAGATAGCCTTATTTTCCAAAACAGAGACAAGCTCAGAATTCAAAAGGCTCATTTCAGGAATGATTTCAACACTTTCCTAAACAGAGGCAAGAGGATGGATGAGATGGCTTATCCAAGGCACTCTTGCAAGCAGCAGACTCTACCACCCAGAGTCTTTAGAAGGAAACCTAGAACCAGCTTTCTGAAGATCCTGCAGGACCACACTCACTATCATAAAAGTCAGGCTCTCTCCATTTCCTCTCTTCTGCTGCCATCTTTGCTGAGATCAGCCCACGCAGAGGCAGGTCTGCCCCCTACTCCGGGAAGTTCGGGATCTGCCTGTGTTGGCAGTTGAAGTCCTGGCTCTGTTGCACCCCTGAGGGACACAGAAGGAGCAGAAATTCTTATTACAGCCGTTAGCAGCAGAAGCCACAGGGCTTCTCCTCTGAAGATAATCAGAGCTGACTTGCTGGTGGGGTTCCGAAACCTTCCCCACCTCCTGACCCCTATCCCCCACTTCAAAAACAATCAAATATAGAACAACAGAAAAGCCTTCTACATACTGCCTGTCAGTGAGTCTGTACTTCATGGAGCAGCTGAGGAACAATATGGAGGATGGCATGATCTTATAGAGAGGTCCTGCCCAGGTCTATACCTTGCTCCCCAATCCCTCTTACTCTGAGCTGCCTCTGTGACAGCTGAGTCCTTCCTGTCCTCAAATGAACAGCCATTGCTCAGATAGCTTGCCAGTGGGAGAGGCAGCTCTGAGAATCCCGTGATTGTCACTGTCTAATACATTTTCAATTTCGAGGAAGGAGTTTACCATAAATATGCAGATCCTTTGAAGCTGTCTTTTGCTGAGACCTGGCTCAGGGCACTGGAGCTAGGTTTGATTGCTAGAAATCAGCAGCCTCGAGTGCCGGCTCCCCAGCTGGGGGACAGACCTGTGAGAGCAGGCCAGCTGGGGAGCTTGCCTAGGCCGCAATCCCCCAGAGCCAGCTCTGCCTTTGATGAGGAAACTCAGGGCTGCAGCTCCTCATAGGGGGGAAGTGGCTTGGGGATGCTTTGAAGGTGACTGAACAGTCACTCACTTCTTTTTAATTAAGAAGCCAAGAGAGAGGGAATTGGTATAGAGTTTGAAATAGCCATCATCGCTGTCCCTTAGAATGGCATCAGTTCTTACGGGTGCTGGTCAGTTAGGCCAGCTCTCTAAGGCAGTGACTTATAAGACTTTCATTGGGTTTGAAAGCCTTTAGTGATCCTATTAGCTTGGACAGTGAAGGCTGTGGTCCTTCCAGTGAGTCTTCTGTCCTCTCCTTTCCTATTCTACTTTCTGCCCCAGTAGTCATGGATGATGGAGGCCTTGGATGTACAGGCTACCTCAGAGTCACACG
Source organism: Montemys delectorum (assembly GCA_019843815.1). Classification (NCBI taxonomy): domain Eukaryota; kingdom Metazoa; phylum Chordata; class Mammalia; order Rodentia; family Muridae; genus Montemys; species Montemys delectorum. The sequence continues at coordinate 9,076 of JADRCD010208320.1, read as the reverse complement.
CAGGCCAACCTCATTTCTGACTTGAAATGAACCCAGAAGGCTGTCACACCATCCCTACCTGCTCTGTCAGTGTCCTCCCTTGGCTATAGCATCCTCTCACCACTGTCCTCCCAGGAGTGGGGACTTGTGAGCCAGGCCTGCTCACAGCAGGGAGTGGGTGTGGCACCAGATGAGAGTCTTAGGACTCACAGGACCCGGAGAGGTGACTGTGCAGGAGCCATACAAGTGTGCCCTCTAGATCTCAGGGACCTCAGAGCCAACAGGGACATCAGAGGCCCCAGACATGTGGGGTTTCTAAAGCCACTTACTTCCTTTTTAATTCAAGAGAATTCCATGTGCTGAGCCTCTTATAGGCAACAGTGTTTATGTGTTTTTATTGAAAGGCCCCTGGGATCACTGATTTGTCCCTTACCCTTTCCGTTTTCCTCTGCTCCGTACTCAGAAACAGGCTCCATCTAGAATGCCTTCTCCCAGGAGAGTGATTCTGGATGTTCCCCTGGCTGCCCGAAGGGGGAAAGGGCAAAGAGCAGATGAGCTGGCTTTGATGGCTGTATCTTAAAGGTCGTGTTGTCTTTTCTAGCCTCTCTGGTCCCTGCACATCTGATTCTTTCCCCCAAAGCACAGGGACTCCTGCTTTAATGGCTCTGCTGAACGATTCAGTAGCCACAGAAGCTTACAAGCTTACTCACACATCAGCCAGCAAACAAATTAAGAGGTACTTATAATTTTGAACAGGGGGCTGGTTTTGGGCCAGAGGAGCGGGATTTTAAAGTGCTGCATTTGAAATCTATTTCTTGTCATGTGCCCGATCACGCTTTTCCCTGAGATGAGCCTGGGGAAGTCTGCCAGCTCCTGGAGACACTTCCTGCACCCCTTCAGTCAGCTCATTCAAGGGGGAGAGGGAAGAGGGCGATTCGCTAATTTAGTGACATGAAACAGCCTGCAGCAGCCAGCTCCTCCAAATGAAAAGCAAGCCAGAGTTAGGAGCAGACATGGGGGTACAGGCAAGTGAGCCAGGAGAAAGAAGCAAGGTGGATTGTAGAGGGGTAGGGAGCTTACCCAAGGAGGCAGGCAGTGTGTGCTAATAGAAAGACTCAGGGCTGAGTCCCACACTCCTTGTTCCTAACTTCACTTTCCACTTTTCTCCTTGGTAAAGTCAAGAATATCATGACTTCTGCTTCTTGAGTATCATAAACTTATTGAGAACAAGATGAACTGTCGTTCATAGCTGTACTCTGAGGGTTGTACTACACTGCAATTTTTAGTCCTGTTGTCTCACATGGCAAGGTCTAACTATATACCTCACTGTCTTTGCCATATTCCTTATAATGTCCCAGACATTCTGGCCTGGTTCAGGGCAGGGAGAAGGACATAGCCTTGGAAAGGGAAGGTTCAGCATGCTTGGTAGTTCCTACTGGAGTTACAAAACCCTGGAAGAGGGCACATGAGTACCAGCCCATGCCAGGCAGGCATGCCTGACTGAAATCAGTTCTGCCAGCTAGCTCTTACCTAACTCTTCTTCTTCTATTGCCAATCTTGGACTTTTCTGTATATCCCAATTTGTGAATTTTGTCAATTTGAATTTGCCAATTTGTGGCAGTGAATGGACAGGGAGATGAGAGAACCCAAATTATGGCTACTTATACAAGAAGCCATAATACACAAAAGGCCCACAGAGTATGATCAACATTGATCAGACAAAACCGACACCCCAAACTACAAATCCTGCCTCTTCCAAGAGTGCAGTAAGACCCAAGTAAAAGCTCTTTCCTACCCACAAGCCTGCAGTGCACCCAGCTAGGGGTAGGGACAAGCCACTCTCAGCCACAGGCCAAGAGCTCTGAGACACGGCACCAGCACCGTTGCCTTCCCATGACACTTCTAACGTGCTGTGTTGAACAAATGAGGTGGGTATGGCCTGACCGTCATGTTCTTTGGCCATAATTTTCTTAGACGAAAAGTCTTGCGGATGCTTGAGCTCCCTGGTTCCTCAGCAGTTCATGTTGTCATGCCTCCAGTCTTCTGAGAAGCAGAGAAAGAACGGGGGAGTCTTCCTATCTGCTGACTCTGCCACGTCCTTGTCATGAATCAGTATGAGAAAGGCCAGGGGGTCATCCCCAAACATCTTGGAAGATAGTCTGGGAGGTTTTCAGTTATATTAGAAAAGGAAGTCAGGCCTGGTGACCTAGACTTATAATTGTAGCACTCGGGAAGTAAGGCTAGAGGACTATGACCTTGAAGCTATCCTGAGCTACAAAGCGAGTTCAAGGCTAGCCTGGGTTATAGGTTAAGACCAGCTCAAAAAAGCATGGGGGGAAAGTGTCTGGAAATTACAGTTGAGAGCGTGTTTGCTTAACATGCATAGAAGCCCTGGTTTTCTTCTTTAGTTCCACACAAACAGGCATAAAGGCACATGCCTGCAATACTAACATGTGGAAGGTAGAGAGTCAGGTGGACCAGAAGTTCAAAGTCATTCTTAGTTACACAGGGGGCCTAGGCTAGTGATCCTGTCTAGGAGGAGGAGGAGGAGGAGGAGGAGGAGGAGGAGGAGGAGGAGGAGAGATTCTTTATTAAAATAGAGGGTGTTAGGATACAGATTAAAGAAACTTTTAAACTTGTCCAAACAGATAGGAGACCCAGGCATCCTTCTGATCCTTTTGTGGGAGGTCTTACAATTGAAGCCCTGACAGTCGGGGAGTCCATTAAATCTGTGAGAAAATCATTGAGGTATCATTTGTAATCAGAGCCAACAGAGATGTCCTGAACCCCAGAGCTCCTCTGGATCTGATACTTATCTGTCACTACACTCTCTAACAGCCAAAATTGAGACTTTGGGGCAGGGAAGATGGTGACCAAATCCCATGTTACATCCGGATGCTGGAGATCATGACTGGAAATCTGAGCACATCTTGGTGACAGCCAAACAGCCTGGCATGGACAGGTCTAATTGATTCTCATTATTTGGGAGATCTGTATTTGCACGTTTGACTGCTTGGTGAAATCTTTTTGCAAACCTCATATCAATACTCGCAACAATTTTACAGACATGTGGAGAGGCAAAAATTTGACTCACTCAATGTGCGCGTCTCCAGCTGAGCTTTAACGTGGTAATGTTCTGTTGTGTTGTTTCAGCGCTAATATTGTCAACAAGTGTCTTTTTCATGGACTATTGAGTGCTAGTGTGTGTGTGTGTGTGTGTGTGTGTGTGTGTGTGTGTGTGTTTCCCCTAGTAATTTTTCTGTTTAAACTAATTTCCACAATGCAATGTTGACATGCCATCCCATGTTCCTATGCATGAGAACAATTGTGATGTGCTCTACGGAGACAATCTATGTTCCAGAAGCTTCTCTCAAACTTGACCTATGACACTGTTGTGCAAACTGGTGAATCAGCAATCTGTATTAGGTGATACAGAGATGCACATAAATTAATAAGGCTACATATTGATGGGTCGATAGGAATGCTCTGGCAGAAGCTCACAGGGACCATACTTATTTGTCCTGGGAGCAAAGGTTCTCTAGTCCCTACTTGAATGTGTGTGACAGCTTTATATAAGTCAGAGGAGCAACAAATAATGAGAAACAGCCATAGAGAGACTCAGCCAGGAGACAAAAGCAGAATTGAGCCAACAAGAATTTCTGAATTTTCCTGCAGGGCTTTTATGCGCTTTTGCCACTCCATAGTCCTGCTCTTTTGCTTGCTTGCTATGTGCAAGACCCCTATTTGCCCCACAAGGTCGTACCTTCCTCCTGGTTGCTCTGGTATAGAAATAGAGCATATATCCTGCCTTCCTGGTGCAGGACAGATGGCATAATAAAAGCCTGGTAGACCAGTTCTCTAACTGGCCCACTGCAAACATATCCTCATGAGGGAGAGTCTTACTAAAATGCCTCATGTCAAAGAACTCACTACCTTCAGGGACAGCATATTCCATTTGAGAAGCCCTTCCTATTAGAAAGTCCTTCCTTATTGGGGACAGGTGTCCTTCCTCCCAAAGGCTCTGCCTTTTGTCCTTGTGTGTATTTCCTGAGTCCTCACATCTCTTCCATTTGTCCCTGACTGTCTTTCCTCGAGGAAATCTTGTTATAGGATGGAGAGGTTCTTTCTCTCACCACTCGTGTTAAATGGTCACCTGCTTCACCTTTGTGACCAGGCAGCTGCACTTCCACTGGCCCCCCTATGGCCACTCTTAGGCCATATCTCGCTCTCTGTCTCTCTCCCAGGTTCAGTCCCAAGGCACTTGGGAAAACTACACATTACAATCCTACTACAACAATTCAACTACTACAATTCTTTGAGCTGGAAGAAGCCAGGATACATTATTTTTTCAAAATGGGATCACCGAAGACTAAAATGCAGTGACCTGCCTAGGAGAATTTCAGAATTCAGCCCAACAGAGTATACTGAGTAGCCTTCATAAGCTAGGCCTGGCAGCTGCAGCCACAAAAGGAGAACTGAATCCCTGTGGTCACAAGTTTACCAAATGCTAATTACACACTTGGCACTGGGTTCAGGGATCTTGTCCCTCAAGGAGTATAATGTCTGGTGGGGAAAATGGACGATAGCATAAGAAGTTGTCTGATTCCAAGTGTAGTGAGCATCCCCAAGGAGGGAGTGAGCCCCCTGTGGTCCCATCAGAGATGGACAGCTCTCTAAGAGACTGACATGCAAGATGTAGCTTTAGGGAGCTGAGCCCAAAGGAGGGAGTTGACCAAAGCCAGGTCAAGGAGGGGAACATCCGCTGCCAAACTTCTCCACAGTAGCCTGTTCGAGCTCTCCTAGGCCATTGTTTTGATAATCTTTTCTACATACATAACTCAGAATCAAAAGCAAGGAAACACAAAGGGATGTGGGCTCTCAAGTAGAAATGGTTATGGCAAATGATGCTGGCTAAAGTAACGATTCAAATATTTGCCAAATGGTTAACTATATATCTACAGCCAGAGAAATTTACAATATCCTGGGGCAGCGCACTACAGTAGTGGTTCTGCCTGAGTTTGAATCTTCTCAAATCTTAGTTTTCTTATCTGTAAGATAGGGATGGGATGATAGCAGAACCTCCTTGAAGTATAACAAAATGTTTAGTCCAGAGTTGTGTCATGGAAGGAATGCCCAAAAGCACTGATTCACAAATGTTCTAATAGAAAGCCTTTAATTACAAGGAGCAACCAAGACTAGGAGCCTATGGGTATCCACTGCATACTTATTAAACATCACTTATTATCCACAGACTGTGCTAGGTGCTGATGATAGAGTAGTGGACAGGTAAGCTCTGCAAATTCTGGATGGTGTGACTTTGCATATTTGGAACATAATTTGCATATAGGGAGTTATTCAAGATGCATGCATACCTCTATGCATAACCAAAACACAAGTGTATGCAGCACTCATTACCTCTGCTTATGAATTCCCCCTTTTCCACTTCATATAGAGATCTCACTTTTTAAATGCAGGTATCGGTCCACTCAATTGACTTCATAACTCACAAGTGGATTGTAGCCAACTTCCAATAAGATGCTGTATTAGACAAACTGAGTGGAAATGTTAGAAAGCCTGCATTGTCCTGAATCTTCCTAGTTTGCCCTGTACTCGTTTTTTGATCTCTTCTTTTCATCGGATGCTGCTGGTGTCCCAGAATTCTAGATTTCTGCAGCATTCTGCACTCCAATTCTCCAGTGCATATTTAGGTGTATTCTGTGGCTGAGCAAATAAGGCCTCTGGTGGACCTTAACAACTCCCTTTGTTCCCCATGTCACCCAAGTTCTCAGTTTGGGTTTTGCTCATGACCCCCAAACTGCTCTTGTGTCATATAAGCTGTTATATGTGTAGAGACATTAGGCATAAAGCTAATGAACGTTACTCCTGTATGCCAGGTGCCGTCATGGAGGCTGGTAGAGTTATTAGCTTGGTCTGGTGTTTGTTATGCTTGTATGTTTTGGGTGGGTGTACATACAGGCATGTGTATGTATGTGTGGAAGCCAGAGGTCAACTTCAAGTATCAGTCTTCAGGTATGGTTGTCCTGTGGGTCAGGATGGGGTTTCTCACTGAGACTTGGGGATCACTGGTTAGACTTGGTTGCCTGGGCAGCCCAGCCTAAGAATCTGTATGTCTCTGATTCCCTGGTGGTACCCTATTACAAACATGGGCTGCCACATTGTGTTTGTTTGTTTCTGGTTTTGTTTTTGTTTTTTTTTTTAACAAAGATATAGATGAGAACCCACATCCTCCCGTTTGCTGAGATGAGCCGTCTCCTAGCCCCTTAAGCTTATCGCTGTCAAGTTGTACACCTGTCCCACCAAGTCTGTGGAACTCTAACCATCTCGGGTCATCCCTGAGATCTCCCGCTGTAGTGTCCTCCACACCTGAGTGCCACATCTCCATCTCATATGGAGAAGCTGAGGCCAGTGGGTCTCAACCTTCCTAAAGCTGTGATGTGAGCCTTTACTACAGTTTCTCATACTGTAGTGACCCCCCAACCACAACATCATTTCATTGCTACTTCATAACTGTAACTTGTTATTGCTATGAATTATAATGTAACTGTCTGATATTCAGGATATCTCATAGGTGGCCACCAAATGGGTGGAGACTCACAGGTTGAGAACCACTGCTCTAGGCACTCACAGTTGCGAGTATTTTTATCATAAACATCGTTAAGAGTGTGAACTTCAACTTAGAACTGTAATTTGAAAAATGATTATGACTCAAAACTTTGGGTGAACCTAGAAAGAAAAGAACTGGACCATAAAGAACTTGCATTTGATTGGCCTTGACTCTGTCACACCTGTAACCGACTACCTCTGATGATCCCCTTAAGGGGAGAAGGGCAGGGAAATTAGGCTGATCTTAGGTAGCAGAATTGACTTCCCCAGACCACAGAGGAAATGACTGGCAAGGTAGAATCTGAACCCAGATCCCCTGGCTTCTGATCACCGGCTATCTCCTTATATACATAGTCATATGCTGTCAACCCCTCTGTGGCTTATGGTTCAGCAAATGCCGTCAGCTGTTTACCAGGCACACCGCACAGAATCACACCAATCAGCTTGCAGTTACTATAATGAGAATCTGAGCCAACCAATGTCTAAAGACAAAAGGGCCATTTGAGCTCACAGTACTGAAAGGTTCTGTCCCTGCTTCAGACCTGCTGCTTTGGGCCTGGTTTGGTCTGTCATGGCAGGAAATGTGAGGTGGAGCAAAGCTGTTGACCTCATGACCGTGATCAAAAAGTTAAAGAGAGTGAGGAGGTAGCTGGGCCTCCTACTTGGCTTCATGACTTAAAATTTCCACTACTTCCCAACAGCACTGGCTGTAATGTGCAGGTCCTTGGGGTTTGTTCTAGACTCAAGCTGTAGCATATGTGTAGATCTTGTCATTCACTTCCATTTCACAGATGAGTGAGCTCATGCGGGTCCTTTTGGTTGACTCCATTCAGGATTAGAGTCAACAAACAACTCACTTTGTTCAGAGGTGTGGGGGAAGGCCAAGGCTCCAAGGTCAATATAGCCTACACCTATCCAAAGCCAATCAGTAAAGCAATATATAGGATCTGAGTTCAAGTCCTAATTCGATCCTTATCAGCCGTTGATGCTCAGCAAGTAGCTTGTCATTTCTGAGTTTTGGCTTGGTTAATTTATTCACCATTAACCTTGTATTCATGTACTTCAAGCATTTTCTACTGTTTCTAAAGTACCAATGAGCCTGCATTTCTCAGGTGTGAATGATGACAGGGTTACTACACAGAAGCAGGGAAATTTATGAAAGAAAACCACATGGGCCAGGGCCCAGCAAGCAAGATCAATAAGTATTTGAAGCCTCTGACTCTGGAGCAGGGCTTACGGTTTCATCCGCCCCTGTAGAAGAAGCTGGGTCCCAATGGTGCTGAGTGCAAAGAGCAGCTGTCTAAATGTGCACAAACTATTAAATGTTCTAGTGTTGTGTGTACCTCTGTAGATGGGGGCAACGACGTGAGCAAGTCCCTTGGCATTTAAAAACTGATCCCTATTTTTACCTACTTAAAAAAGAACAAAGTGGCCAAAAGACACCCTGAGCACCTATGGGCAGGAGGGAGTGGGCTGTGAGCGACAGGGTCCTCAGGGCTCCCAGCAGCAGCAGGGAATGCAAGTCATCAGGCTGATGATTTTCCAAGTCCCCAACACTCCAGTAAAGGTCCTGAGGGCTCCTATTTGACAGTTGAGAAGGAAAGTATTGGGCAGAGATGGAGAGGGACTTGGCGAAGTTTATGCAGGTTCTGCCAATACCAGGCACTGTGCTAAGCCGGTTCCCATGGTTACGGTCTTGACCCTTTCTAACCAGATAATGCAGTGGTTAGGAACATGGACTCTGGTGATGGAGAAAGCCCGTTTGAATCTTTATTGTGGTGCTTATTGGACTGTGACCGTGGAGACTTTAATTACCTAACCTTGCTGGCATGCAGGACTTTAAAAAATCTTTAAAATGAATATAAAATGGTCTACCCCTGGTAGATTTGCTGAGGATTAAATAAGATAAAGTTTCTGGTGCATTTGTTCAGTTATATTTAATTGAGCATCTATGAGACACGAGGCAATGAGCCAAGCCCTGGGGATAAGGGGGCAGGCTAACCAAGCCACTTTCGTTGTTCCTATAAGGCTTATGCCATAGTATGACAGACAGGCAGGTGGCAATGCCCAGCAGACAGATGTTCAGGAGGCTAACAGAAGAGAAGACAGGCTTTCTGGAAGAATTGGTCTTCAAGCAGAGGCTTAAAGGAAACGGTTGAGAAGTGGATAAGAGTGAACAAGCATTTTCTATACATCTAGAAAACGGATGCTTGGTCTTTGCAGACACCCCAGCATTACTGTTGCAACTCTGCCCTTGTGAATGAAAGCACTCACAGGCTACACAGAAGTGACTAGGCCAAGCTATATGCCAATAAAACTTTATTTGCAAAATGGTCGAATTAAGCTTACAAGCCATGATTTGCCACCCCCCTCACCTCTGTACTAGCTGAATGACAGTTGGAGTCAGGAGGCCATGTGGCTGAAAAAATTCTAGGCCAGGAATGGCACATGCAGAGAACATAGCAGGGAATGT
>JADRCD010208318.1:0-15279 GCA_019843815.1 Montemys delectorum | reverse complement strand
TGTCCCAGCACATTCATGTGGATGTATGTCCCAGCACATTCATGTGGGTGTATGTCCCAGCACATTCATGTGGGTGTATGTCCCAGCACATTCATGTGGGTGTATGTCCCAGCACATTCATGTGGGTGTATGTCCCAGCACATTCATGTGGATGTATGTCCCAGCACATTCATGTGGATGTATGTCCCAGCACATTCATGTGGGTGTATGTCCCAGCACATTCATGTGGGTGTATGTCCCAGCACATTCATGTGGTGTATGTCCCAGCACATTCATTTGGATGTTTGCCCCAGCACATTTGTAGGAAATGTCCTTTCTCTATTGGTCTGCCTCTGCTTTTCAATCAGAAACCAGTTGCTGTGCCTTATGTCAGTTTGGAGCATCTTCTCTGTTATGGCCTCTTTCTTCTCTTGTCGGTTCGCAGTTTGGTACCTTTGGCTTTAGAGTCCTAAGGTCTGGGAGCTCTCTGACTTTGCCTTCCTTCTTCCATGTTGTATTGGCTTTTCTAAACCCGTCAGCTAATCATGTTTTCTGCTTATTTTTCAGACTTTTTCCTCAAGAATTTGCAGTTCCCCTGTGTTGTGTTTCCATGTGGATTCCTTTGATTCCTTCTGCTTGTGATGCTCAGGGCTTTCTCTGTCACTGCAGAGGAATCCCCAGGCAGGCTCACTTTAGCTGCACATCACTTACACTCCTTCTTCCTGCTCTCTGTGTTCTCTGAGTAGATGAGCATCCCACCTTCTCTCGGGCAGTCAAGGCCACTCTGCAGTGGATGCCGTTGCTACACTTGTGTTGCATTCTGGGTGATTTCTTCTGATCTGTTTTAAGCTCATCAATACCTTGTTGTGGTTGTAGTGAATAAAGTTCTTCCTTTGAATTTTACCTTTGCTTTTTATTTCTAGAAATTCTACTTGGTTCTTTTTAAAACAATCTATAACATTTAAAAATTTTCTTTTCTTAGATATCTTAAGCTGGTCATTTTTCTCCTTTTAATTTAAATACAATATAGTTTTATTATCTGTAGCTAATACTTTCTGGCATCTGTTGGCAGTTGTTTCTACTCATTCTTGCTGCATTTATTCTACTAAAATCTACTTAGTTAGCTATAAATCTTTATTTTACAAGGATGTTTCTGTGGCCTTGTCAGAGAGCATACTGCCTTCTTTTTGTTTGGCATGAGACATGGTCTAGGGTCAGTTATTAGTAATTATTACCTACTTTTCCTGTAAGGAGCTGTCTGTGGCAGCTGTGGTCACTCTGGACAGTGTCATCAGTGAGTTGCAGATGACATCTAGGACAGAAGCAGAACACTGGCCACTCCAGCTCCAACTGGGGACAGGCTGTGCTGCCTTTCTCACTGTGTTCCAGATGCCTACAAAGCACTCTTAAGGGCTGTGGTCCATCCCAGGTGGAACTACAGGAGAATTGGTGGGTAAAACTAGGTGATGTCTAGGACCTGATTTGAAATATTTGCAGCTCCCCAACACCCCCCCACCCCCCCCCCCCCCCGCATTTGAGAAACAGTTGACAAAACTTGCTAAAGCCACATAGAGTCCATTACAAAGTGAAGACTTTTGGACGTGTTCAAAGTTTCCTTGAGAAGCTGTTGTGTTTTCATCTTTTAAGTCATCTTCCTCTCCCTCCTCTCTGATTCCACAGGCTGATGTGATGGCAGACAGGGTGCCTCGCTGCCCTGTCTGTACTGGTGTTGTGAAACCTGACATTGTGTTCTTTGGGGAGTCGCTGCCAGCAAGGTTCTTACTACATGTGGCTGACTTCGCTTTGGCAGACCTGCTACTCATTCTTGGGACCTCCCTGGAGGTTTGTTGAAAGGCACATGGGGATGGGTGGGAGAGTGTATGGAGGGCTAGGGCCTGGTTGACGGTGCAGCCTTTTCAGGTGTGAGTAGTTACTGGTGGTGACCCTTGGGGTTTGACAGCAATGGCTGTGTAGGAAGGCGTAAGGATGTAGTGAAAGGTTAGCCATGAGGTAGTGCTAAAAGGACTGATCTAGGCACAGAGTTGTACTATGGGATGAAGAGCACGTGGCAGTCCTGAAGTGACCTTTGGTGGGAGAAGGTTGGCTGCAGCATCAGCAGTTAGCTGGCAGGGGACAGTCAGAGGACCAGTTAGTTGGTAGGGGTCTACATGCAGATATGTTTGTGGCTCTGTATTGAGATGACCACCGGAGAGGTACAAGATATTGATCTACATCTGAGTCTGAATGCCAGCGAGTTTCCAAAAGGTGTAAAGAGTCAAGACCATAGGCTAGAGCCCAACTGTGTGTAGACATCAGGGCAGAAGGTCCAAAAAGCTCTGTTCAGGAGGCCAGATGTGCAGACAGAGGTCTGCGCACTCAGCCTGTCACGGTTACTGCATGATGTGAACCAGGCCAACCTGGTGCTTTAGACCACTAAAGTTAGATTCAAAACTAAGGCACCGTGATGGGTGGTGGGTACGGAAAGACAGTGTCAGAGTGAATGGATATTGTGGCATGGGCTGTGGAGGGGTAACATTGCAATGCAGCTGTTTAGTGTGAGCCTTGTCGGTAGGTCTCTATAAAGCGGTAAGGCTTTCTGCTTAAGGTTCGATGGGGCACCCCACAGTGGCTGGCAGTGAGGCCCAGGGCCATGGAGATGACCACTAGGAAGTCTGATGCTCTGGCTTTCTGCCGAAAAGGCTCCTGTGGGCTGTTCTGGAAATTGGCCAGGACAGGGCTCAGCAAAGGCCCTTGCTGCTGGGGTTGGATGGTCCTGGCAGGTGCTTTGGTAAACTAGCAGGGGCCCAGGGCTCTGGGTGTAAAAAGATAGAGGGCACTCTGCCACCTAGGGCATGGGAGAGAGTCAGCTACCACAGGACTAGGATGTGCCCTGTTCCCACTGCTTGGGTTTGATGACACCAGCTCAGCCGAACACCTTACAAAAGTATCTGGTAGCAAAGGTATAAGGTATAAAAGTATAAGGTAGTAAAATATGGGTGTGGGAAGTAGAGTCAGGAGGGACCTGAGGAAGGAACTGGGTGAGAGGTGAGCAAGTAGAAGATTCCAGAGTGTTGTCATAGATACAGGTTTGGAAGAAAGGACAGACTTGGGTCGGGGTAGAGGGGCAGTCAGGGGCCATAGGGTTGGGCCCTCTGGTCTGTGGTACTCAGTATATGGGCCCAGTTCTTCTGATTATAGCAGCTATCAGATAAGGACACTGAGAGTATCAGTCACCTTTATTTTTGAAGTAAAATGAAAATAGCCATTTCTCCTTGCTTATAAATGTACCATCTGATTTTGTTTGTTTTGAGACAGGGTCTTTCTACATAGCCTGTCTATCCTGGAACTCACTATGTAGACCAGGCTGGCCTTGAACTCAGAGATCCTTCTGCCTCTGCATTCAGAGTGCTGGGATTAAAGGTGTGCGCCTCCACTGCCTGCCAACCATACGCTTCTACTCATTTATGCCACGTGGTGGCACCAGCATTTAGGAGGCAGAGACAGGATAGCCAGGACTATACAAAGAAAACCTGTCTCAAAAAACCAACCAACCAACCAACCAACCAACCAACCAACCAACCAAAAAACCAACCAAATGAATTATTTACAACAGCAGAGGCAAAGTAAAGAATCAACTTTATTTTCTTTTAATTTTTATTATCTTATTCTATGTATGTGTTATATCTGCATGTATTTTGGTGCCTATGGAGACCAGATGAGGGCATCTGATTCCCAGGAACTAGACTGAGAGGTACTTGTGAGCTGCCATGTAGGTGCTGGGATTCAAACCTAGTTTCTCTGGAAGAACGTCTAGTACCCTCTCTCTCCAGATCTAAAAATCAGCTTTAAAGACCAGTAGCTACTAATATTTTGGCTTATGTCCTCATGGGTGTCTTTTCTTAGGGACAGATGGCCAGAAGCCACAGACTGTGTGATGTGAGCATCCACCTGGAGCAGTCTTGCTAGTGCCCTGCTACTGCTGTGTCTTGAGTGTGAGGGCACAGACAGGACAGGCCTCAGTCCTCTACCAGTGCAAGGTGACAAATCTGCAGTGTCTTGCACCCAATGTTTGTGGAAAAAATAGTTAACGTGCTAGATCTTGGAGCACTCCGGATCTTACTGTGTCTTGTAATATAACCATATAATCGTTTTAAAAACCTGAAATATCCACAACTCTGCAACACTTCCAGTCATAGGTTCTAAGTCAAGAATTGTGAGCCCATAAGAAAATGTATGTAGACCATTTCTTATTGGTGGACAGTAGACACACAGTAAATTGTGTGTTGTCTGCTATGGTAAAAGTCCGTGTGTGTATTTACACCTATGTCCTCTTGAGGGACAAATGCTGATATTAGTGTATGAGGGTCCAGTTGCTCACATTGTCACCAGTATGAAAATGACCAATTTTAGTATTCTGTCAGTCTGAACAGTTACAGATAGGCATGAAGGGCTGGTGATGTGACTTGGTGGGTTGCTTGTCTAGCAAGCACTAAGCCTGGGTTAGCTCCCCACCACAGACACTGTGAGGCCCTAGATTTCTGTTCATGTTTATGTGACATTTGTTTTCTCTGCAGAGTTGTATCACTCGCCCATATTTCTCTGGGTAGTAAATTAGCAGCGTAGCCAATGCGTATAAAGCATCCCACCACACACTCTCCCACAGCAGTTCTATGTAGATGTCAATGTGGCAGTGCTGACGTCATCTCTCCTCTCACTCAGGTTCACATCTAGAACACTTTTCCCTCCTCACACCTACGAACCCTAGTTTGTCTTTATTTTATTTATTTTTTTGTTGAGACACGGTTTTTCTGTGTAGCCCTGGCTGTTCTGGAACTCATTCTGTAGACCAGGCTGGCCTCGAACTCAGAAATCCACCTGCCTCTGCCTCCCAAGTGCTGGGATTAAAGGTGTGCGCCACCACTGCCTAATGTTTGTCTTTATTTTTAAGAACTTTTGTTTTACACTCTTTTATATGTATGTGTAGGCCAGAGGACAATTTGTCAGAGTCATTTCTCTCCTTCCACTATGTGGATCCTGGGGATCAAACTCAGGTTGTCAGGTTTGGTGACAAGCTCCTTACCCAGTGAAATATCTTGGCTTTCTCTTACTTTTTAAGAGCTGTCAAGGCCTTTTGACCTGTTTGGCTTTTTATTTTAAAAAATATATGTATGAGCCAGGCAGTGGTGGCACACACCTTTAATCCCAGCACTTGGGAGGCAGAGGCAGATGGATTTCTGAGTTTGAGGCCAGCCTGGTCTACAGAGTGAGTTCCAGGACAGCCAGGGCTATACAGAGAAACCCTGTCTTGAAAAACAATGTATGTATGTATGTATGTATGTATGTATGTATGTATGTATGTATGTGTATGTATGTGTGTGTGTGTATGTGTGTACACCCTGTATGTCTGGTACCTATGGACAGGATATTGAATACCCTGGAACTGGAGTTACAGTTGTGAACTGCCAGGCGGGTGCTGGGAACCAAACCTAGCAGCAAGTGTTCCTAACTGCTGAGACATCTTTCTAGCCCCTTATTTTGATTTTTTTTTTGAGGTGAGGGTCTTATGTAGCCCTAGATGACCTTAAACTTGTTGTGTAGCTGAGGATGACCTTGAACATCTGACCCTTCTGTCTCCATCTCTGACTGCTGGGCTTATAGATCATACTGGCGCCACAGCTGTTTTGCTCACATTTAAATCTATAATCCATTTCAAAGTTCCGTAGTGAAAGGTAAGACTGACTTTTCCTTTTTAGATAAGAGCCAGGCTTGATATCACCCCTTAGTGGATTCATTTCCCACTGTTATTCTTGGTGCAGAAATATGACACTGATGGGGACCCAGGAGGTGGGACAGTAGCAAGGTGGTAAAGGGTGCTTGCTCCTCTATGTTGGGCAAGTATAGGGGAAGCTGAGAGCAGGGCCCAGGCTGTAGAGTGGACAGAGCAGGTAGAAGGACTATGCTTGCAGGCAGAACATGCAGACAGGGAGGGAAGATGGAGTATGAGAAGTCAAGGCTTGTGTTGGCCCACCAAGCAGAAGAGAGAGGCTACAGATGGGAAAGAGATCACCTAGACCAGAGGGTAAAAGCCTTTGGAAACTAAGTGGCAGGTTCTTTGTGTCACAGTGTCAGCCTTGTCTCCTGCCCCACGGTCTCAATGTCTTGATGTGCATGGACACCCTGCCTTTCACATTTGGGTTATCTTTCAGGTGGAGCCTTTTGCCAGCTTGTCTGAAGCAGTACAGAAATCAGTGCCCCGACTGCTCATCAATCGAGACTTGGTGGGGCCGTTTGCTCTGAATCCTCGAAGGAAAGATGTGGTCCAGCTAGGGGATGTAGTTCATGGTGTGGAAAGGCTGGTGGAGCTCCTGGGGTGGACACAAGAGCTGCAGGATCTCATGCAGCGGGAACATGGAAAGGTACAAATCTAAACTCTGGGCCCAGGCCAGCAGACTGCATTCTCTGGCCGCTGCCCTCAGCGGTTGCTGGCGTTTAGGAGATGGTGCTCCTATAGACCATTGCTTTTTGCTTCCTACTCTGCAACTCTCTGCTGGGACAACGCTAATCAGGGATGGTTTGTTAATCAGTGTCATTCTCCATCACAGCCATTGGGAATAGGAAGCCAGGGAACACTATGCGTTGTAGGCTTTACAGTACCTGTGATTCACAGAAAATAATTTCCTGTGAGTACCATGCTATATGTGATTATTATAAAAAGGTGTAGCACTGGTCTCACTTTCACTGGCAAAAGCTCCCAGCCTCTGTGCTTAGCCTGAGCTCTTAATGAAACTGGACTGAAGAGAAGCCTGGCATATTAAGGAGCAGCCTTGGCATTTACTGCTGCCACAGATGAAATGTAACCACCAGTATTACATCTTCTTGTTCCAATGTTTAGCTCTTAGGGCTGAATGTACACAGGTGCCATTTATTAGAAACCAGTCTTTATTTAGCCACCTGTATTGTGCTATGCCTTCTGGGATCCCTTTTCTTGTTCATTTCAAAGACAAAAGTTTGTTCCATAAAATATTTTTGACTTCAATGACTGTTCCATGCCTGGGATATGCTGTCCTCTGTGTGTGATGTTAACTGACCTCCTGTCTCCTCTAGCTGGATGGAGAGGACAAATAAGACTATGGCTCCTTCATCTGGGAAAGTCACACAGGAGATTGCCCTATGTCCAGGGAGACCTCATGCCTGAAGACAGCTCCAACAGGTTTACAAACGTGGGCCAGACCACAAAATGTGGCCTGGCAGCAGTCCTCTGAGGCTGCCTTTGGAAAGGCTGACCAGGAAGGCTACCTTTGGGGCCGCTCCTCACTGCTGAAGCTTGTAGTGTGGATGCTGCTTTCTGGCAGTGGCCCTTACAGTTACCAGGAGGGCAGTACAGCGTGCTTGTCACCAGACAGGTGACACACTAGGGTAATCTAGCATGTTGATCTATAAAGTGGCATCTTTAACTAAAACATCATTTCTTGCATGAAATAAACTTAGTATAAAAACTTGGCATCCTTTCATTTGTCTGTTTGGGATAGTAAGTGTTGACATATTTCAGGTTATGTGGGTGTTCTCCTCTTGGATGACAGGACTGAGCCCATCTGTCCCCTGACTTACTCTAGTGTTAACTCAGGCCCCTCTTCTACAGTCCCTCAAGAATACCCGAATCCTTTAGAATCCCTATCTGCCCAGCTCGCCCTAAGCCACTTCCCACTACTCAGCCCAGGCTTCTTCCAGTGGCAGGCATTACCCAGGAACTCCCACTGGGTCTCCGGCTTTCCTGTCCTGTGTGCAGTCATGACTAAGTACAGGCTGCTTCCTCCTCGGCTACTACTCAGAAACTGTTTTAGACTGTTTGCCAGGTAGAAGCATCCCATTACGGTTAGAACCCATTTTGACTGTAGCTGACCCAACAAGGTTCCAGGGACTGGGGTCTTCTATCCTTGTTCTCCAATGACAGTAGATGTGTGATCTAGGAAATTCTAAATGTTAAATAGAATTAAATCAGTTCCTATTTAATATCCTTTTACCCAACTATTTCACAGATACACAGTCTTGTCCCAAACTCTTCTTTATTCTGTGCTTCAGAAATCTCAGATTTTACCTTGTCTTAACAACTTTTTGCCTTCACATAATTACTAAACCAGTGGTTGTGACTGAGTTAGTTGTCACAACCAGTGAGGCTTGGGTATGTGGATACTGCAATGGGCGGCTGAGCCAGGACCAAAAAAAATTTAGAAGAGGCCACTGGCCCTGTGCTCAGTGAGGCCAGAAGCAGGAACCATGACGCTTGGTGTGTTTTCTGACATATTTAAACAATTCCAGCAGATTCTAAAATGTTTGAAACACAGCGTATGCCCCACATATGGGCTCTGGGCTGGCATCCAGCCTAGTCATGCGTACACCGTGTGCACCCTGCTCCATTACCACCCTTATACATGCACATTTGTTTATGTGTCAGGGCAACTCTACCCATGGCTACAGCCAGATCCAAGAAACAACTTCACTTGTGGAAATGAAAGGTGGGTTCCCTCTTCACAGAGGGTAAGACTACCACAGTCCTAAACACAAGAAACTGGACCAAAGGCAGATGACGGAAATGTGAGGAGTAGAGAGAAGGGCTCCCCAGCCGGAGAGGGGCGTGGCTTCTCGAGGCAGCACCCCAGGACATGTCTGGAAGCAGCACCAGTTCTGAAGGGGAGCAAGGCCACTGTCATCTTCAGTCGGGGTCTGAGTCGGGGTCTGAGGAGAGCTGTCCCTCCATAGTCTCACACATAGCATCTTGCAGAGAAGTGAGGTGACCCCTGGGACTCATCCCCATGGGTTGGATGACTCTGTGCCTGCACGGAAAGCAGTGTGGTTGGGAAAAAGGACCTAGTATGCAGGGCAGGGGCTCTTGCTCATCTCTTGGCTGCTACTTGGACTAGGTTAACTATTAACTAGGCCCCGATCCTAACCACCACCTAACTAGCTTTGAGACGTAGACACTCCTTCACATTCTTGTCCTTTTTTTCATCATCTAGAAACAGGGCTCAATGCTGACTGTACCCTTTGCCAGAGGGATGCTGACTGTATCCTCTCTTTGCCAGAGGGTTACCTCTAGGGCAAGTTATCTCAAATGTCTAATACAGCCTCACTAGGATCCAGCCTCACTAGGATCCTCATCTCTAAGCCAGTCTCCTTGGGCTCACAAAACAGAATCATTCCCATGTCTTTTAGCCTCCCTCAGAACACATACCTGGAGAGCTTGTCAAACATGTTCACTAGCTTCATGGCCTCATGTTCCTTCTGCTCCTCTGTCATGCCTTCCATGGGATTAGGCGGCTTCTCCTCCACCCTTCCAGTCACAGGGTTGATGCTACTTCCCAGGAACAGTGCATGGGAAATGAGTTAGGGATGCTATAGGAAAAGTGGCGCTCCATGGGCAGGTAGTCTCCATCTCCATGCTTAGGGCTGGGTTAGCAAGAACCCACCTTCTTGGTTTTGGTTTTGGTGGTGATAGGACTTCAGAAGGGAGATCCCCCTCAAACACTAGCCAGAGAACTCTTGCCCAGGACCTCCTGGATACTAGATAGCTCAATTGCTGGGCCTCAGTACACCCAGGACATAACTTGTCATCAGAACACAAGTTCCTGAATTCAGGTCTTATCTAGTCCTATCCTTATCCTGTCCTATATACTACTGGTTTTGGTTGGGTAGGGGATGGCTAGGGGAATGGGGTTATGAGGAACCACATTAGGGGCGCATACCTGGCCTTCGCTTCCCTGTACTCCTCTGTGTCCGTGTCCTCATCCTCGGAGTACTGGCCCTCGGCTCGGCCCCCAGCCATGAGGCCCCTGGCAGCCAGGAGGCCAGCAGCATTCCCGTAGCCTGTGTACTTGATGAATCGGGGCACTGAAGACCAGGGCAGAGGTCAATGTGTGAATATGGCTGAGGCAGGGGAGGCCTGGGGCTTGGGCTCCCCCAACTCACCACTCTCAGAGCATAAGACAAAGAGGAACTCGGCAGCTACTCTCTTCACATCTGTATCCAAGTGTGTCATGAGGCGGACAAGCTTGTTTCGAAGCAGGTCCCCCACCTCAGGCCGAGTCCTCACATCCCTCAGAGGGGGCAGGACCTAGGGAGGCAGCTCTCTCTAAGTGTTGGCTTGGAGCAGCCAGGAGCCTGGAAAAAGGATCCAGGCCAGATTCCCCAGCTCCATCTCATTCTCCAAGTACCTGGGCCTTCAGGAACTTCCTGGCAGGACGGTGGATGCGGGCACATTCTGTCAACACATTCAGCACAGGTGCCACACACTCCTTCAGCCTGTGGGTCTGCAGAAGGGTTTGTGTCACTGACATATGCTCCCCAGGTATGGAGCTACACTGCATCATTTCACTTCACCAGATGGTTCTAACAGCCTCTTAGAAAGAGGCCACGTTAGCTAAGGGCCAACGATAGTGCTGGGTATTTATTAGCTTAAAAAGGTATAGAAACATTAAAGCCAGTCATGGTGGTGTAAGTCTGTACCTCCAGCACTTGGGAAGTAGGCAAATCAGAAGTTCAAGTTCATCTTTGCCTGTACATCTTTGCCTATGAAACCCTTAAAAAGAGAAAGTGATGGAAACCAGACACACTTCTGGAAAACTTTGTGATTTGGGTCAAACAACTCGCTTCTTTAAAATAAACCTCCGGCAGTGGTGGCGGGCACATGCTGGCACTTGGGAGGCAGAGGCAGGCAGACTTCTGAGTTCAAGGCCAGCCTGGTCTACAGAGTGAGATTCAGGACAACCAGGGCTACACAGAGAAACCGTGTCTCGAAAAACCAAAAAACAACAAAAAAAAAAACCAAAAAAACCCCCCACAAACAAAAAAGACAAAAAAACCCCAACTGCCACAACTATAAACCAAGGCCATGAACAAAACAAAGCATTTGAAGTTGTCTACACACCTGAAGTAGACACTGTACCCTCAGGAAACAGCAAAAACAAATGACAGATTTTCTATTCAAAGTGCCTCATGGACAGCAGTGTACCTGTCCCTTCCCCGCCTCCCCATTACCTCCCTGGAGCCTAACACCAGCAGCCACAGCAATAGGAGCAGGCAGCCACATCTCCTCACCAAGCTCATAGGTGTTGAGCATCCTCTGCCCAGCAACATGGCTCCTCAGATCTAATGGACCTCAGTCTATGGCTTTCAGCTGTGGGGGCTCCACAAGGATAGGCTAGATTACTAGCTCTCTGGATCTCCCATGGAAACCCACAGGAGTCAGATAACTTTTGGTTATGCCTCTTTAAGATGCAGAGGGACAGTTGGGGGTGATGGTGGTGTCCGTGCACATCTTTAATCCCAGCACTCAAGGGGCAGAGGCAGACAGATCTCTGTGAGTCTGAGGCCAGCTTGGTCTACAGAGTGAATTACAGGACAGCCAAGGTTATACAAAGAAACTCTGTCTTAAACAACAACAACAACAAAAAAAAAAAACACCAGAAAAAGTAAAAAATGCAGTCACAAGCAGGAACCAAAGGCTTCTGAGAACCACTTAACAGAGACCTAAAAGATAATGTTCACCTTAGTAGACCCTGAGAAGATTACTTTTCTTTGGGACTCGGCAGCAGGAGGGTTCGCACATACAGTGTATCTGCAAGCTTCTGAGGGGGCCTGACTGAGTGGCCACCATAGCCGCACCACAGAGCAATCAGAAGGATTGTCCAAGATATACCGTCAAGCTGAGCTCTACTTGCCAGTACCAATGGTGCAGAAACAGTAGCCACAACGGGTGCCCAAGCCCCTGGGTGTTCACGGAGCAGGTCCTCCTCCTACCTGGTGGAGACGCTTCTCGAGGAAGGCGAGGAGGGCATTGATCACATCCATATTAACTCCCATAAACTCTAAGGATCCTTCTTGTAGCTCCAGGGCAAGAAGGACATCCAAACATTTGAGGGGCAAGTTCCCCAGGAGATTCACCGTGTGGCTGGGGACAGACAGAGGCCTTGACACAGTAACTACATTGAGCACAGATACAATCCCTGGCCCTTCTCCTGGGGTACACATGATATGTGGGCCCAAAGGATTGCACTGAGGACTGTAGATAGGCAAGGGCAGGTGGTACCCCAACTCAAGTTTGATGGGGAGACTCTGTAGACTCCATCTGCACCATTCTGTCTGAGCTGAGATGCCAAGCAATCTCCGGAAATCGAGATAAGCTGAGGCGCCAGCAAGAGACCACACTGCCTTGCAATGCTCTGGCCACCACTGCCTCCACCTAAGGCCTTGTCTCTAAGTTCATAGCTCTTCTCTTAGTCGTTCCTGAGTTCCCTAGGCTCTCTGGAAACACTGGTGTCCCATTCCCTTGATGAAGCCTGGGCTCCTGGGTGCTTCTGATTCACAGCTAGGGTTAAGGACTTCTGTACCCACAGCTAGGCACTCTTGCCATCCCCAACATAGGAAGCCCCCCCCCCCCCCGCCCCTTACCCATGGAACTCCTCTGTCCGGTCTCCAGCAGCGTCAACCATCACACAGTGCCGCAGAAGGGTCCCCAGGTACCGGTAGAGCGCAGCATCTTCCTAACCAAAGGCAGAAAGGGGCTCCCGTGAGAACGAGCCCCTCTTCTTGTGGCCCAAGGCTTCTGTGGTGCTTTTGGCCACCTGAGGCATTGTGGAAAACAGTCACCCCAACCACAGGCACGACCCGGCTCAGAAACCTTCCCGGAGTTCCCGCCTACATTGTCCTCTAGTCCTTGCCATATCTGACACCCTGCAACTTGAAGTACGAAAGGGAAGCAAAATGTCCCAGCTGAGCTGAATCCCACCCATAACTTCAGACTACAACCTACCTCATCAACCTCTCTCTTGACAGAGTCAAAGGTGATGTTAAAGAGCACTTTGAGGATCTCCATGGCCCTCTCTGTCTCTTGGGCTGGAAGCATCACCGGAGGGTTTTCTTTGGGGGCCACGCCCAGTGTTAGTTCCAGCGCATCAGTCAGGAGGCGCACACCGTGCAGCTCCTGAAACAGTTGCTGGCGCACATCCGTGCGAAGGGCTGTTAGCAGGAAAAGGAGCCTCAAGTCAAAGAACTGGACTTCGTGGGGATAGCTCCTTTTGCGGTACAGTCCCACGCGCTCCGCTAGCCTCACCACCAGGCGAGCCTCTGCTGCTAGCATCTGTGCTGTAGGACTGCTGAGCACAAGATTGCACAGGCATTTGAGAGACTCGAGTAGAACATCCATGTCTGGGGACTGTGGGGTGGGCTCCTCTGAGATGGTAATGTCAGCATAGCAGGCTAGTGCATGTAAACTCTGGCGGCTGGCAAATGAGTCCAGGCAGCTGCGGTCTCGGGACAGGATTCGGATAGTCTGCAGCCAGGTGACACGGTGTTTTGGTGACAAGCCCTGCTCCAGTACGGAGACAAGCAGCTTTGCGAGTCTCTGTGGGGGACGAACAAAAATGGGTCCACTAGGCCCTCTTCTTGGGGCAGCCCGTGCCTGCCCTAGGAGTCCCTGGAGCTGACACCTACCTTCCTGTCCTCCTGCTGGGCATCATCGAAGGTGAAGCTCTGGGAATGCTGCAGGGAGACCCAGGAGGCTCAGATCCACGCGCAGGTAGGATCCGTGCTCCTCGAGTCAGAGCAGCAGGTCTGCTTTCTACCTCTGAGGCAGCAGCCATCTCTCTGAACAGAAGGCAAGGCCCACCCTCGCCTCCCACACACCTGCCCCACCACACCCCACCACAGAGACACCCGAGGCCCAGCCCACCACCCACCGCCGTGCTCCCTGCCACACTCGCACGCACACCCCAGGCGAGTTGCGAGCACACCGCTGCTTCCTCTCTTCCTGAAATTTCCTCGGCAGCCGGAGGCCTCTCACCTCCCGGTTGAACGACCGCAGGGCTTCTGTCACCGCATCTTCCTCTCCCGTCTCCAAGGCATCCGCAACTGCCCGGGGCTCCATGGCCCCTGGCATGGGGTGCAGGAAGGCTTGGGCAGGGAAGACGCAATCGGCCAAACCCAGGGGCTCCGCCCAGGTCCGGAAGCCCAGCGTCCACGCGTGAGGGATGCTGGGAGAGCAGCCGAGCCCAAGGGTGTGTACAGGCGCGGGGCTGGCCTCCGGCTTAAGGTGGAGCAACCCGACTGTGGTCGCTGAGCGGCTTGTCTTGGGGCGGCGATGCAAGCTAACCAAGCAGTGTCCTTCTTTTGAGCCCTCTTCTCTAGCCGGAGTTCCTGGCAGGCGGGGGGTGGGGAGTGGGGTGTGGCTTGGCCAGCGCGTGGACCATCCTCCTTACGCTCTTGTCCTGGTGCTGTGATAAAAAAAGGGAGCGCCGGCTCCAGGCCGCTTAGTCAGTTGGGGAAGACGATTCTCGCGGTCCAGACCTTGGAGCTCATCTTCCATAGGGAACAGGGAAAGAGAAGTACAACGACTTGGATGGTCAAAATTTTGCACGTGGTTAGCCCGGCAATCGGGACGCACGCTTTTTTAAATCCCAGCACTCGAGAGGCAGAAACGGGCAGACCTATCTAAAAACAAGCAAAAGACTAAACCACCAAAATAATGTGGTTATCAAAAGAAAATTGCAGAGTGTATGAGAAAGGGTCGGAGAGAAGGAAGTGAAGAACACCCATGAAAAAGCCACTCCCGCGGGAGGAGCACAACGGAGGCGCGGCCAGCCGCGACCGGTCTGAGGTTAGAAGTGTAGGGGCGCTGTGTAGTGGGGAGCCAGGTCCGCATGCCACTTAGCTGAAAGCAGAGTCGGTGCACCCCACGGTGGCACACACAAGCAATGTTCCAGTGGATGATGTCACCCGCTGTGCTAACCGGCGCTTGCTCCTACTCAGTGTCAGGCCCCGGCCGTCTCCTTCCTTCACCAGTCTCTTTCGGTTCTACTTGTCTTCCCCGTCCTGTAGGGCTTCGCAGCGCCTGAGGCACCCCATTGATTTAAGAGCTGCTTCCTAGCCTCGACTCCAGATTTGGGTCTGAGCTGCCGCTCCGAGTAACACCCACAGCGCGCGACTAATATTGCTGACCAATCCGTGGGCTCGAATGCTGGTGGCCCGCCCTTCCCTTATTTACATTCCAGAGAAGAACTACAAGGATGTTTCTTCAGACCCTTCTCCCGGAAGTTATTAGACCTGAGGCGGAACCGGAAGTCCCGGGTACTGGTGCCACGTCCGTCGCTGTGTTGCGGACTCCCTGAGTGGGACCCTGGAGGGCGCGATGGCAGATTGGAGTCGAGGTGAGAGCACCTGAAAGGTAATAGGGACAGGCGGCGAGGTCTAGGTCTGGAGCTGGAGACATCGCTCGTTTCTCGGTGGAGGGACCTGCGTGGGACGGCGCCT